>ML785191.1:682502-696212 GCA_009831015.1 Picea engelmannii | reverse complement strand
ATTTGATGAAAACAAGTATCCGAACAAGAATCGTTTTAAAGATGCATAGTTTGCTTAAAGACAAGGGGAAGGTGGACTACATACCCTATGAGAATGAATGCGATGGAGATGATGACTTGCCTCTGAGTTTGATATCAATTTGCAAAGAGACATTTGATCATCGACTATATTGTGCTTGGCCTAGTGATCGACAACTACATAGAGTGTATAAGGTGTTTCAACTTTGGGGATACAACTACATGATACGACCCTCCAATATTCATGGAGAAAATCTAGGCCTCTTTATTGTCCAAAATGTTCATGTGGGATCTAAAAATAGAAACAATTCACAACAAACCACTAGGAGATTAATTCCATATTATGGTCCATCATATTACAATGGTGAATGGAGAAGGCTAGCAGAATATAAGCCTAGCATGTCAGCGTATGGCCTAAATTTGAATATGTATACACATCGTATCCAATTGCAAAGTGGAAAATAAATTTTATATATGTCATCTTATGTATATATAGGGACGTGCATACACACACACAAAATATTGCAGGTTTTATAAATAGTAGTAAGGGAAGGGACTCTAATGTAAGACCAAATTGTGAGTTTGTTGAAGTTATAAATGATAAAGATGGAGATATGGAAAGAGAGGTTGATATATTGATAATGGTTGAGGCTATTATGGACCTTACCATTGGGGATGAGTTATTGATTAATTACCCCTTCTTAAAACGCACTCCTGCACGAAACAAGGTCTCCCTAAGGATGTTCATAAGGGAAGAAAACCAAAGAATAATCAATGAGTGGGGATTGACATTTTATACACTATGTTGTCAAAATTGTGTTTTATTTTAAATTATTGTATAAAAGAAGTAGTATATAAAATAATATTTTGTTATTCAATTGATGTATATATGTTCATACATTCTATATTCTTATTGGTTAAGACAATATATTTGATTATATTTCTTTGAAATTGATACAGTTATGATTTATTTAATTATTGTCAAACATTAAATAATGCTTGTGTTTGTTGATAGGTAGAAGACATTGATGATCACCTACTAATACCCAAGATCAAACTAGGTTATTAAAATTTAGACAAGATGATCCAAACCATCCTTTAAACCATACCAGGACGAAAAGAGAAACATTGAAGAGAATACTACCAGATGATAAGTATGAAGAGTTGATGATATTAGCATACAATGATGACATGCCAAATAGATTTAATGATAATGATGATAGTGAAAATGCGGTGCATTAAGAAGGATTGAATGAAATTCTTACATGTTTCTCTGGGGATGGAAACAATGATTATGATAATGATCACATGGTTGACAGTAACGATGATAGTAGGGTTAATTACCACCAACGTAATCTTGATGATAAAAACCTGAAAGACTCAATCAGGCAAGTTGCAAAGACACTCGTGTTCATATCGGGTGCAAGTAGAACCTCAAAACTTGCATGCACATTGATATTATTAGAAATCAAATCATTATTTGTTTAGTCAGACAAAGGATTCACTACCCTATTGAAGTGAGTTGAAATGTATTTCTTACTTTTCATTGTCAATTGGTGTACGTAATTTGTAAACATTCATCAGCTACGTTTATATTTCTTTAAGGGGATGTTATAAACCATATATTGTATATAAATAGTAGTAGTATAGATTGGCATATTAAACATGTTCATCATAAGTCAAACATTTAATTGATTGAATCTCTGGCAATATTACAGGGCACTAAAAACTAAATTATTCCTTGAAGAGAATGTGTTGCCAACAACTTACAGAGAAGCACGTCAGTTGTTGGATGAGTTGGGGATTGAATATAAGTAAATTCATTCATGTAAAAATGATTGCATTTTATACAGAGATGAATATCAAAACAAAGTAGAATGTCTTGTATGCAAAGAGAAGAGATATTGTACAGATGTACAAGGTCCCACGGTTCCAAAGAAGGTTTTACGTCACATGCCAATTATACCTAGACTTCAACTAATGTTTCGTTGCAATTCACTTGCACAATTGATGGACTAGCAAGTAAAGAACAAGAGTAAATATGGATTCATGTGAATTCTAGCCGACTCCAAAGCAATGAAACACATAGAGGAAAAATGGCCAACTAAATTCAAAGATGAACCACGTAGTATTAGGTTTGGTATTGCAATTGATGGAGTGTGCCCATTATCTTTCCTTAGCTCAAATTATAGTGTTTGGCCAGTTGGATTGATAGTATACAATATTCCCCCATGGAAGAGTGTTGGAAAGGAGCACCTTATGCTGACTCTCATTGTTCCAGGAAAACATCAAGTTAAAAATATGGATGTTTATATTGCGCATTTTTTTTATGATATGAAACTAGTATGGAAAAGCATAAGAATGTATGGCATATCACGTCCTCCATCAAATAGGTCCTTCATGTTATATGGTGTGCTATGTTGGAATATTCATGATTTCCCAAGACTTGGTGTCTGTTATGGTAAGATAAAATATTTACGTATTGACACTCATAATTTATTGTCATCCCAACTTTCATACTTACTTTTATATTATTATTATGATGCTATTAACATTACTTATTGAATTGCAGGGCTTCAAACAAAGGGGATATTTTCATGTCCAAGATGTGAAGATCAATTTCAAGGGAGGTATTATAAATATCTACATAAATTTATTTACGCAAACAACAAGATTTTTCTACCAATAGATCATAAGTTTAGAAATTGTCTAAAGAATCAATTTGATGGAAAAGTTGAAAATAGAGGCCCTCCCATGATTATGGGTCCAGGTGATTGGCTTAAGAAGTATGAAGATGTTGAATTGAAACCTTGGGAGGATTTTTTTGATCGAGGTGATTCAATTGAAGAACCAAAACAAGTTGCAGTTAATATGTTAGAAGGAATGAAAAGGAAATCCATATTTTATGAGCTCCCTTACTCGAAGGATCTATTAATATCTCACATATTAGATCCTATGCACATATTCAAAAATGTCCTAGATTTTATATTTCGACATATATCATGCAAAGAGAAGGACACCTTGTCTTCGAGGAGAGATATTTCTCTTTCGTGTACCAAATTTGATAGAAGACATTTGTGGCCAAACAGGGAAAATGAAACATATGCAGAAGCTCCATAGATTTTGAAAAAAAAAAAGATCTAGACCAACTAAAAAATGTCATCCGTTCAATAAGGACACCTATTGGCTATGGGTCATCATTGGATAAAGATTTTACAATTGATGGACATGTCACGGGATTTAAAACACATGATTTTCATAATTCTCTGAAGGTACTATATATCATCATTTAAGTTTTACCGGTAACATTTATTAAGTACTAAATATATTTTGATATTTTGTTGTGTGAGAAAAATTACTAATGACCTTTGATGAATGTGTTTGATAGCATATCATGCCATTGGAAATTAGGGGGGGATTCATGTCTTACTGTTGACTTAAGGAATGCCATAAGTCGATTGTTAGCATTTACAAGGTATGTGGTATGAATGTTCATGTGTGAGAGACATCGAGATATTATATTCCATTTTAATTTTCACTAAAGGTTCATACTAATTACTATTCTTATATTAGGTGGGTGACCTTCAAGGAGATCCGTGAATGTGAAGTACCAAAATGGAAGAAGGAAATTGCAGAAATTGTATGTGTAGTTGAGAAGGACCTCCCTACAAGTTTCATGGACCTACAAGTCCATTTACTTATACACCTAGTCGATGACATTAAATTGGTGGGTGTCATATCAATGAGGTGGATGTTTTTCTTTGAGAGGTATATGAAAAATCTAAAAAGATATGCCTGACAAAAGGCACACCCAGAGGGTTGTATGGCTAAAGGGTATGTATTGAATGAAGCATTTTTATTCATATGTGAATTCCTTGGTAAGTATTTTGAATATGGGCCACACTTCTGGGATGAAGAACGAGCATCAGATATTATTGATGGAGAAAAACCACAATCTAATGGTGTTCAAGTAGAAATTAGTAAGAAAATTCATGATCATTAATGTTGTTGTTTTCCTTGCAATCATTAATTTTCTCTGTAATTTATTTGTCAAATTAATTGAATAACATTTGGACTTTGAAATAAACATGTTGACATGTAACAGGTGTAGACAAAGGTGCAATACTCAACAAGTGCATTATGTACCACATGGGCTTTATGAACTAATGGATTGATTTGTATGATAAAAAGAGAGAAGAAGTGTTAGAAGCAAGGAGATAGTTTAAGATATCCAACCCAAGGAACACTGCACTTCCCAATGATCTGCTTGGGGAATGGGGCAAATATTTCACTCTAGAATGGGTTACTGAACAAATTCAAAATCAAATAGAATATGCAGGAATAGATTCAAACATAGTAGAAGATGAAATCAACATGTGTAGAGGATGTGAAAGAAAGGTACAGTTGGAATTTTACAAAATATTGTTTCCTTACAATTTTGACACTATTAACTCTTTTAATATTCGTCATTATATTTGTTTTCACTGAAATAAATGGTCTTTCACAGGCGAGGAAATACCCTACAATGTGGGCATATGGATGACATTATCATGCAGAAAGTGTAGATGTAAAGAGGTGATCCTTTGATTGTGGCATCATGGTTGATTTCAAGCAATCCAATTGATCAAGCTCAAAAGATAAGAATATTATTGAAGGGAATCTACAATATGTTGGAAAAATCCAAGAAATTATTGAGTTAGATTGCCGCTCTTTTAAATGTTGTATTTTTAAGTGTAGATGGTATGAAGCATTTGAGAGGACACAAAGACATGATACCCATAGTGGATTGTTTTCTATAGATTTATCCAGGTTCCTACCGGAGGATAAGGAGCCTTATGTTCTACCAATTCATTGTGAGCAGATATTTCTTTAACTAAAATAAGAAGCAATAGTGATCATTAATCTATTGATTCATAGTTTATTCCGATAATATATATGTGTTTATTAATCAATAGAAGTGTTATAAGATGTATCTAATATATCTATGTCGTTCATGTGCATGTATTTTTCTATGAAGATATTTTGGACCTGAAATGGATAATTGTCATACATTATGATCCAATATTAAGGCATGTATTTGACGATGCATTAGTGGATATTGAGAAAAACAATGATGTCCAACCAAATGAGAGAGAGGGATTAGAGAACATAGAAGAAATTAACATCCATGATGATGTTGAAGATGGTTATGTTCATGCACAAGAAGACAACAATCCAGAGTTAGATGATGATATAGAAGAAAACAATATGGATGGTATAGAAAATGATGATCCAAATACATTTGGTAACAATATAGATGGTCTACAATCAAATTTCAATGATGATGAAGATGATGCAGTTCAAGATGAGGATGATGATAATATTAAATACTTGAAAGAACATATGAAAATTGATAATGATAAAATGGATGACATTGTTGCAAACAATAATGTTAATGACCAAGACTTCTAAATTTTCATAATTATTTGTAATCCAGTTTTTAAAATGTTGATTCTTATGGCCCAACTTTTCATGAAATGCTTTAGTATTATTTCCAACGACACAAATTACCTTTTGCAGTATCCTTAAAGTGTTCAATCTTTCCTATGAATTGTTGGTAAAAAAATTAGGATTACTTCGATAAGAGTTAGCATGGTTAGTGGTCATTTATTGGCAATTGTTAAAAAATATAATTAAATATATCGTGTATGTAAATCCAGATGATTAGGCTAATTAATGTATCCAAAGTTTGTTCATTAATTTATGTTTTAAAATAAATTGAAATGTTTCACTAAGCCTAAACCTAAGACCTTAACCTTTGTACCATCTAACCCATAACCCCTTGAAACATGGACGATATTGAAGATTATGTGGGGACATTGGACATCCTTGAGTCTTGAAACCCTCCCATACCATCAAGTGGCATGTGCCTATTATAACCATGTCAAATTTTGATGCATACAGGTAGAGTTTGGAGAAATTTCAGCATTGGCCTTATTCACTGCTAACCATGTAGGGTCGATGGATGTCGTTAAGCCCTTCACCCGATATAATCCCTAACCCATTAAAAATTAAACCACTTGCATGTTGGACCCTATAACATTCTTTTCAGTTGTCTCAACTTAATATAATAATGGTTTAATCATCTCAAAGAATTCCACAAGATAAAGACAAATACATGGAAATTGGCATCTTCATTAGGTTTCATTGTAAAGATCATGGGTATGTCGGGTTTGATCTTTGTTGGCATGGATGGTGAAATTGGGTCATCATGAATATGATGATGATGATGATGGAAATGAAAACCATGATGATGGAAATGATGAAGAGAAAGATGTCCCTGAGTCTTAAAAACCTCCCATACCCTCAAGGCATGCGCCTAGTCTAAATATGTAAAATTTCAACGCATACAGTCACATTTTGAAGAAATTTCAAAATTGGCCCCATTCACTACTCATTGTGTGGGATCAATGGATTACATTGGTGATGGGAATGTTGGAAGTTACAATACATTTAAAGAGAGTTCCGACAAATATTCTATAGAAGGGAATGACGAATGATGACAATGAGATCGACGTTCATGATGAACATTGATGAAAACATGGACGATATCAAAGATTATGTGGGGAAATCATGAATCCTTGATTATTGAAACCCTCCCATACCGTCAAAGTATGTGTCTAGTCTAACCATGTTAAATTTCGACGCATACAGGCACAAATTGAAGAAATTTCAAAGTTGGTCGCTCACTATGTGGGGTCGGTGCATGACATTTATGATGGGTGTATTGGAAGTTCCTTGGAATTTAAAGAGAGTTACAACAAGTATTATACATATGGAAATGATGAATGATGACAATGAGACATCCATTATGAATGTTGATGCAAACACGGACAATCTCAAATATTATGTGGGAACATCAGACATCCTTGAGTCTTGAAACCCTCTCATACTGTCAAGGCATGTGTCTAATCTAAAAAGGTCAAATTTCGATGCATACAGGCACATATTGAAGAAATTTCAACGTTCACCCCATTCACTGCTCACTATACGAGGTTGGTGGAAGAAATTTGTGATGGGTGTATTGGAAGTTCCATGACTTTTCAAGAGAGTTCTGACAAATATTCTACAAATGGCAATGACAGATGATGACAATGATACATCAATGGTGAACATTGATGCAAACGTATTGGATGATCTAAAAGATTATGTGGGGACATTATACATCCTTGAGTCTTGAAAACATCCCATACCGTAAAGGCATATGTCTAGTCTAACCACATCAAATTTTGACGCATACAGGCACAGTTTGAAGAAATTTTAACGTTCACCCCATTAACTTCTCACTATGTGAGGTTAGTGGATGACATTTTTCATGGGTGTATTGGAAGTTCCGTGACATTTCAAGAGAATTTTGACAAAGATTATACAAATGGAAATGACAAATGATGACAATGATACGTCAAAAATAAACGTTGATGCAAATGTGGAGGATCTCAAAGATTATGTGGGGACATAATACATCCTTGAGTCCTTAAACCCTCCCATAACATCAAGGAACGTGTCTTGTCTAACTACATCAAATTCTAACGCATTCAAGAACAATTTGAAGAAATTTCTAAGTTGGCCCCATTCATTGCTCATTGTGTGTGGTTGGTGGATGACATTTGTGATGGGTGTATTGGAAGTTCCATGACATTTCAAGAGAGTTTCGACAAAGATTCTATACATGGAAATGACGAATGATGATAATGAGACGTGCATGATGAACGTTGATGCAAAGATGGACAATACCAAAGATTATGTGGGGACATCAGACATCCTTGAGTCTTGAAACCCTCCCATATCGTCAAGGCATGTGTCTAGTCTACCCATGTCAAATTTCGACACATACAAGCACCGTTTGAATAAATTTCAACATTGGCCCCATTCACTGCTCACTATGTGAGGTCGATGCAAGATGACATTTGTGATGGGTGTATTGAAAGTGTCATGAAATTTCAAGAGAGTTCCGACAAAGATTCTATAGATGGGAATGAAGAATGATGACAATGAGACATCCATTATATTAAATGTTGATGCAAACATGGATGATCTCAAATATTATGTGGGGACATCAAACACCCTTAAGTCTTGAAACCCACCCATACAATCAAGGAAACTATCTAGTCTAACCATGTCAAATTTCGACACATATGGGCACAGATTGAAAAAAATTCAACATTACCCCCATTCACTGCTCACTATGCGGGGTCGGTGGAAGACATTTGTGATGGGTGTATTGGAAGTTCCATGTCAAATTTCAAGAGAGTTATGACAACAATTATATAGAAGGGAATGACGAATGATGAAAATGAGACGTGCATGATGAGCGTTGATGCAAATGTGGATGATCTCAAAGATTATGTGGGGACATCAGACATCCTTGAGTCTTGAAAGCCTCCCATACCGTCAAGGCATGTGTCTAGTCTAACCATATCAAATTTCGACACATATAGGCACATATTGAAGAAATTTCATCGTTGGCCCCATTCACTGCTCACTATGCGGGCTCGGTGCATGACATTTGTGATGGGTGAATTGGAAGTCCCATGAAATTTCAAGAGAGTTCTAACAAAGATTCTACATATGGATGTTGATGAAAACATGGACGATCTCAAAGATTATGTGGGGACATCAGAAATCCTTGAGTCTTGAAACCCTCCCATACCGTCAACGCATGTGTCTAGTCTAACCATGTCAAATTTTGATTCATATATGCACAAATTGAAGAAATTTCAACGTTGGCCCCATTCACTACTCACTGTGAGGGGTCAGTGGAAGACATTTTTGATGGGTGTATTGGAAGTTCCATGACATTTCAAGAAATTTCTGACAAAGATTCTACATATGGCAATGACGGATGATGACAATGAGAAGTGGACGATCTCAATGATTATGTGTGGGGTCGATGGATATCATTAATTCCTTGACCATATATAATCCCTAAGCAATTAATCATTAAACTATAGCCCCTAATCCCTTAAACTATAACCTTTAATCCATTAACCCTTAATCCCTAGACCCCAAATCCTTAAATCACCTAATCCCCAAAGCCATTATCCACTTAACCCCCAAAAACTCAAAAAATTACTATTTAGGCACATTAGGAGTTAAATTGGAAACCAAACTAGAAGCTAGAAAGGAAGTTAATCTGGAAGCTAAACCGGAAGCTACACTGGAAGCTAAACTAGGCCCTAATTGGGGCGCTAACTATGGCACTAACTATGGCACTAACTTGGGCATTAAATAGGGTGCTAATAGCGCCTAGATTCGCGCCAACTTGTGTTGCTAAGCACAAATAGCGCCCTCCCGATAAATAACACCGACTTTAGCAAAAAAGTGGAGAAAATACATTAAAACAACTAGTGGAAGCAAAAAAAGGAGCTAAAAAGGGAGCTAATCACATGGATTTGTTGTAGTGACCTCATAGCCCTGAGGTTGCTCTATGTATACTTCCTCCTCAATGATCCCATCAAGGAAATTTATTTCCACATCCATCTAATGTATCCTCCACCTCATAACTGAAGCAATAGAAATAACAACTCGAATAGAAGCATACTTGGTGGCTAGAGCAAATGTCTCCTCATAGTCCAATACCTATTTTCAGGAGAACCCTCTCACCACAAACCTCACCTTGAACTTATTGATGTTATCATCTGCAACGTGTCTGGTATTGTAGAGCCACCTGGAACTCACTACTGACTTCCCCTCCAGTCTCAACACTATAGGTGTACTCATGATCTAGGAGGATCCTTAGGTCCAAAAAATGCTCAAAAATAAAAGTTCTCGGAATCAGATGAAACCAGTTTCATTGCGTTCATCTCGTCGCATTGATTCCCAAACAAGAAAAAAGTCAACAGTCAAATTCAATGCTGACATCAACAGTACGATAGGTGACATCATGATGATGTCATCATGCTGACATGGCATCATCCGGAGGTGACACGTGCCAGGTGACGTGGCCATATGGATGGACACGTGGCAGGTGACCATGCAGTACGGCCTGACACGTGGCATGACATGTGGGCAGGTGATAGGTTGTATGGACTGACATGTGTCAAACATGTGGCAGTTGACCATACAGTGACGTGGAAGGGGATTAGCTTGTTGACTAGGCAGGTGTGGCAGATGTGGGTCAATCATCGCTTGATAAGTGTCACCATCGTGGATGAATGTAATGGTGCCACGTGGCCTAGTAATGGGCTACCATGTGGAACCCCTTCATTGGTTGTTGTTGTAAAAGTTTATGGACTCCGTAGGAGTCGAACCTGCGACCTCAGTGCGTGGGGGAAAATCTTGGCAGGGTCGGGCTACCAGCCCGCCCATGGTGGAACTTAACATGTATAGGCGCATTTTTATATTTAAAGTGTGTTGAAGTGTTGGTCGCAAAGTAAAGGGGTTGGGGCTAGGCCCTAGACAGCGGTCTTGTTACATACCATACACTCGGATGCGGAGTGTTAAACACTCGACGCTATACACCATGCAATAAGGTAAGGCACCGAGGCCACAGGACCAACACACAACCAACTCCATGAGACCAGGAGTGGTCACCACGGCCAGGGTCAATCGGCGAGGGTTTATCCGTCCGATCGGGCCCTCGGTTCCATTGTTTGCACCATACGACCAGCATCATTTGGAGGAGGGGGTAGCGCATAGCACCCTTGTGGGATGGCGCTTGGCCATATGGCACATACGACCCTGGAAAAGGGGTGCGGTCTTAGCCTTGGGGGATTATTTTTATTTTGTATATCAGAGTGGTTATTTTGCTATAGTTTTTGCCTAGATTGGGCCTTTTTGGAGATTTCTTGGCCATTTGGAGGGGGATTTGATCCCAAAAAGAGGCTAGATCTTTGTGGGAAGTTGGGCTTCCATAACTGAGCCTAAAAACTATATAAAATAGGCATTTTGAGCTTGTGAGGGTACTTTTGTATTGCAGGGAATGTGAGAGCAGCTTGAGCATATGGCCCATTTCTCATGTTTTGAGGGGCATTGATTCATGTTTAGAGAGGAGATAGTTGAGGCATGTGTGCATCTGCACAAGGAGGTCTTGTATAATAGATCAGAAGCATGTTTGTAACAGAAAAGAGACATTGTAAAGAGAACTTGATCATCAAATATCAAGAAAGTGGTCCTCCACTTGGAAGCGGGCCCGGAGACATAACCACACATTGGTGAACTCCGTTAACAAGTTCTTTGTATCTATTTCCCTTTCTTCTTGTTGTTATCCTCTCTTATTTGCAACATGATTAATGATGGCTGAACTCTTTAATCATTCATGAGCATCATGTTAATGACAATTTGTTTATAATACCTTTCATTTTTGGATCAACTCCTCTACCATGGCATCCCTCCATACCTGTTGATCTATTGCTTCCTCAAAACTCGAAAACTCAACATCAATGATGCTACTCATAAGTGTCATATAGTTTGAGAGCTTCCTCTAAGGCCTACACTCTCTGACTGCACTCCTAGGAGCCTCACGGACATCTCTCAATGTCTTCAATAGCCACCTGGGTCTCCCAACAACACTGGAAGGGGCTAACTTCTCCTCCCCATTTGAAGTATGAACTGTTGACTGATGATCCTCCTTCGAAGCCTACTACTCCTTGTCCTCTGTCATTGTTGATCACTCTTGAGATCTCCTAGATGTCAAGTTCTCCTCAAACTTAAAATCCCTTCTCACAATTGTCTTCCTCTACGCCAGTAAGAAGTTCCTGTAAGCCTTTGAGGTCTAATTGTACCCCAAAATATACCCTTATTTCCTAAAGGATCTAACTTCATCCTCTTCTCCATAGGCACATGGATGTAGACTAGACAACAAAATATCCTCAAATGACCAATCTCTAGCTTCACTCCTGAGAAATCCTCCTCTGAAGTCTTGTCCCCCAATATCCTATGAGGACTTTTGTTCTGCACATATACCGCCATGTTACACGCCTCTGCCCAAAGAATCATATGAAACTCCTGGTCATGTATCATAGCCCTAGCATAACTAATGATGGATCAATTCTTTCTCTCAGCAACCCCATTTTGCTTAGGGTTTTATGATATTGTTATCTCCCTCTTTATCCTCGCCTCCTTGCGGAAATCCTTGAAGTAATTGGAGGTGTACTCTCCCCAATTATCCAAACTCAAGACCTTGATCTTATTACATGTCTGGTTCTCCACTTGAGTCATGAACTCCTGAAATCGACTGAAGACCTCATGCTTGGCCTTCATAAATAAGATCTAAGTTTTCTTGGAAAATTCATCAATAAATGTCACATAGTGTGATGATCCATGCATTGATGCTACTGACATCAACCCACTCACATCTGAATGTATAAGATCCAATATCCCCTTGGGCCTACTCTCATTGCTTGGAAAAGAATCCTTGGCATTCTTTCCAAGTGCACACCCTCTACACACTCCTTGCTACTCAATACCAAACTCTGGAAGACCTGTAACAATCCCCCTTATAATCACCAATGCCATGTAGTGTAGGTGTCCCAACCTCATGTGCCACAACTCACATAGGTTGTCATTGTCATGTACCAAAGCCTAAATAAGCTTACCCTACAACCTGTACAAAATTCCCTCTCTAACCCCAACCCCAACGACCATTGTGTTGTCTGGGCTAGATTTCTTTGGACGTATGAGTACTTTCCCTCTCTAAAAAGTAACATCAAAACCCATGTCCCCCATAGATAAGACTGAGAGCAAATTCTTCTTCAACCCTGGTACATAAAACATATCATGGGAATCCAATAAACCTAATGACTCAAGATGGAATGTAATTGTTCCCTGTCACTTCACTACATGCTTGACATCATCACCAAGTTGCACATGAAGATCTGAGTCCCTCTCTGTCAGAATGCTAAATAGCTCATGTGGTTTTGTCATGTAACGAGATGCACCATTGTCCAAGAACCAAGCACTCCTCATAGTTGTGTTGGTAGAAAGGAAAGAAACCAATGAGTAATCCTTCTCAAACATCATTGCAAACTCATCAAGATGAATCTCTATTGATGTTTTTGTATATGTCTTTCCTTGACCCTTCTTCTTCTCCATAAACTAACATGTATAATGTCCATTCTTATGACATGAGAAGCACTTGATTTTACTCAAGTCCTTCTTCTTCCTTGGTTGTGATGATCCTCCATCATTGTTACCCTTCTTTCTAGAGCTCTTTCATTTTCCCTTCTTCGTCTTACTGACAAGAGCCAAGTTCTCCTCACCACTTTACTACTTTATGTCCTTATACTCCTCCTAAGTCTCTTCCTAGATGCAATCATCCCACAACCTCTTCTAATCTAGGAGATTTTCCCTAGCATAGACTCCCTTAACAAATGGTTCCCGTGACTTGGGAATACCATTAAATGCCATATTCATGAGCTTTGTGTGCTTCATTTTCTCCTCTATGGATTGTTATCCACAAATTTGGTCATTGTGATGGTGTCATGATGATGTCATGATGATGGAAAATCAAGCTCTTTACCAAGAATACTTTCCTAAGAAAAGTTACAGTTGTCTTCTTCCAGAATTCACACTTTGAAACATGTTCGCAAGCTACTTATATATTCACCTGCGGGAATGCCTGTTTCCCGCAGGCTACCTTAAGCTGGGGTGCGAACTTCTCGCACTGTACTCATGGTTAGGGTGCGAACATGCTCTTAAAAGGGAAAAAGATAAA
>ML785191.1:646474-660831 GCA_009831015.1 Picea engelmannii | reverse complement strand
TGGATTAGTCCAAAACCCTAATTCCTTAACCGGAAATAGAAAATCGTCGGCAAAAAACCATGTGCCAAAAAACCACCTAAATAAAATGTGGTCCCGGAAATATGTCGTCCCGGTGAGAAAGAAAAATTGGGGGCGCTGCCCCTGCACCCCCCTACGTGCTCGGCGCAGATGCTCAAACACTACTGCTCGTGCAAAGAATATAACACATACCCAACAGAATTGGCATCCCAGAGGAGAGGCATCAATATCAAATGTTACTTAGGGTAGATACATACTAATATACACTATTGTTTGATATACCATAATGCTTTCAACCATTGATCCTTCTAGATGTGATCTTTGTCTAAAAAAATCCTTTAATGCCTTCAAATGCCTCTCCATCAACCACATTGACTTTATATGTATGGGTCCACATATTGCAATCTCATCAACTAGGTGTATGAGGTAATGTTCTTGTGCATTGAAAAATCCTGGAGGTAGATACCTTTGCATTCTACACATTAGACGATGAATGTATCTTTTTCAATACTTGATATATTCTTTCTAGATTTCTTTATATGAAAACCACCTACAAGTGAATGGAAATCACATGTGTCAACATAATATTATACAATGCAAGTAAATCAAATGTCAAAAAGTTGTGTGAGTAACTTTTCAATTATAACTTTTTACTTGCAAACATTATATGTTAAGCCCTAGACAAAGCCCCATGTAAAGAATAAAACCCCTTAATAAGCCCTAGATATTGAACTATTACATTTCTAGTGTTATATTTGTATGTAGGCTAGAACCCTTCATTGTACCCTTTCATTATAAGTGTACCCTTAGTCTCCTGTATATATACCAAGGAGACCTAGTCTTAGCTTCATCTCATCTCATCTTGTACATTGAATATATTGTAAATGGAGGTTTCCCCCTCAACGTGGATTGTTATTCATTGAATTTTTATCATTCCCGAGTCATTGATTCATAACATTTGGTTTCAGAGCATCGATCCTAGGGTTTTTCTTCTTCAAACAAGTCATCTTGGAAATTTCACTATAACTTTTTTTTTGGGACACTTTAGACAACTAAATTTGGCAGTTACTCATGAGAGATATTCAAGTACTTGTACAATAAGGGAACATAGGAATGAGATGATGTATAATTTTTCCCAAATCCTTCAACGATTGTCGACAACAACAAACACATATTCATCAAGCAGCCACTTTGGAGGCACCACCCCCTTCAAGGTACAAGTTAGTTTTGATATTCTCATATTTGAAGGTTAGATAGATGCAGATGCTTTGCAAAAGTGGTTAAATATACTAGAATGTTATTTCTCTAACCACAATTTTTCCAATAGGGAAAATATCACCTTTGCACTCCTTAAGGCTATCCCCCATGTCAAAGAAGGGTGGGAGACTTACTGTGAGAAAAAATCCACAGAGGAGTCTGGAATATTTGGGGCTGAGCCCACTTGGGACTCTTTTATGGATGCCACAAAGGAGCAATATTACCTTGTTGGAAACTATGACAACTAGTACACGAGATGGACCACACTATGTCAAGAGAGGGACCAAATAGTGTCAGAGTTCAAAAATACCTTCCATACCTTGCCCACAAAGTTGGGTACACGTTGGGTATCAGAGACTTTAAGTTACATCTGGTTCTAAAATACCATGGGGGTCTACACATGTGCATCCAAACAAAAAATGGAGTTTATGGACATCTCATCACTGGGACCACTTATCGATATGTTGTCAAAATTGAGTAGAAATATAATCAAAAGAATAAGAGAGAGTTCGGGTCTACAAATCTGCAACAACCGAAGTATGGTAAAGGCGGTCCTAACTCACAGAACATCCAACCTCAAGACAACTAGTCCGAGCTGCATGAAAAGAAGGGAAATTGGAAGACAAAGAAGGAAACTCGAAAGTGGTGTGACTTCCACAAAATCCCTTGGCACAACACCGATAAATGTTGATCAAGGCAGCCATTGGTGGTCAAGCTCAAAGAAAAAGAGTTGAATACCAACTCAAACTCTGATTTATAAAACAATAAAAGGAAGGGTTCAAAGTTTAGACTCGAAAAGGTTCAAAGTTCAGAGATATATCAGGACAAAAGTCATCCATTCAGACATCCTCCAAAATTAGGGTTTGAAAGGTATGTAGCTTACAGTTGGCATAATTTTTTATTGTAAGATTTGCTTTTAGTGATTAAAAAACTAGGATAAAGAGAAAATAGAGGATTGTTAATATCATTATCCCACATGACTCCAAAAAATATTTCAACACCAATTAAACCTCTAGAAATCTCATCTATAATGTTGGAACATTGGGTTCATTGGTAAACCTCACCTTGTCGGATTAAAGAAGTTGAACAATTCTTGGGTCCAACCGCTAACTAAACTAATGGTTGACCATGTCCACTTTGGATTTCAGATCCACCTTTTATGGATAGTTGCAACTGACACGATCCCATTATTGTTTGCATAGTCCATGACCAAACCTATTTATAGATTATCCTTATTCATTGGTCTATCATAATCGTGAGAGATTATTTTCACTCTCATGGAGCGTGCTCGTGCTTTAGTGCAACAATGTTTTTAGACACCTCCATTGTTTTCAAATCATGTGTTCTCCTTTGTGGTTATTTACCTATCCCAACATGGTATCAGAGTAGTTGGGTTTGTGATCTCGGGTTCCCAGTGAAGACTCAGATGAGATTGAGACAGTGTTGAAGTTGTTTGATCGTTGTTGAATGATTGATGCATCTATGAATATTCTAGGCATTGTTACCCCCCATGCCTAGGGTAACTGGAGGAGATCATGTCTCAAAGCCCGAAATGGAGAACATGATCTACACCATGATGATGATGATGATTAAAATTTCCACAGATAGCATCCAAACAAGCCCCCTCATTTACCTTCGAACTGCATCAACCAAGGCTCATCACATTCAAGCAACCCATAGTATGGGAGATGGTAAGATATTGTCACCATGAGGTATGATAGTCCTTATTTCATGCAAAGTGTTGTACTTAATTTGTCAAGCATGTGGATGAGAATCTTTGGTTGAAGTTGGATAATGGATCATTGGTTTGGGAAATTGTGTCAGTTGCCTTATTTCACCTCGGTGGTTATCTTTTGTGCCCTAGTCATGTGTTATCACCGCTTAGAGAAAAGTGGTAATACTGGGGGGGCTTCCCAAGGGTAATGTTCCACTTCTGATTATACTTAACACTTTCCACCCCAAATCCTCTCATATTATACTAAACTTTGGCTATGGTCCATTCTCTCATGAGAAGAGGGGCTAAAGGCCCAGAGGTTGTTCCACGACTGTTATAAAATAATGATAAAATGATGTTATAAAATAAAGTGAACATAGCAAAGTAGGACCACCAAAATTTGGTCCAACTTGATCTCTACTCATTTAGTGCTCGCCCCAGACCCAAAAAAGTAATGCTAAAGCTCGGAAACTTCTAAAAGGGGACCTGCAAATTTGCAAATTATAAATTAAGGCGTGAAATATAAAAATTAAAAAAGGGGTTTGGAAAAAGGTGGCATGCAAATATTGGGTAACTCAAGAGAAAGTTCACCCTCCACAAAGGTGTTCATAGAGATGGATTTATGACACTGTAAGATATGAAGTAATACCTAAACCATATCAGTTTCACACTTACTCTTGGTGGGTTTTTACTTTCCCTTGTCACTCTCAAGACCTATCCCTCTACCTGGGTTATTTCATTTTCTGTCTAGGTGGCACACCTAATAGGGTTGGATGAAGACCCTCCCATACTTAAACTTGATAACTCACATGGGGTCTTGGGTTGGTGCGATGCCTGAAGGGGATACTTAGGTGAATTATATTACATGGCCTATGTGTTAAGTTGCAACTTACTTTGTATGCTTTAAGGATTAATGTTTCTTACGAACTTTCTCTAAACATATTTTATACTTTGGCTTGTTTTGTATACCCCTGACATGGTTCTTGAGGGACATCATAGGCTTGTACCCAGGACGTGGTGCCTTATTGTAGTTCTCTGGCACATGTGATGGAGAGTGGTGGGTCATCTAGTGGCTCACTACCCTTAGACAATGGCTCTCACATTCTCAGAACCTTGGACAATGGACAGATGGGCTTGGTTTGAGCAGTTCTAGTCATCATGCCACACATATGGGTTGGAAGCGCCACAGGTTGGGCAGAGTACCTTGGAACTTTGGTGCATAGAGGATGGAGGACGTTGTAGTAGTAGGTGTTTGGACCTCACTTGGATATGTAGTTGCATCCCTTTTGGCCTTGGATGTTGCTTTAGGAGGCCTTTAACGTCACCCTTCTATCCCTTGATGTCATCCTTGGCTAAGGTTTTGGTGGAGGGATGGATACTAGAGATGATTGACATGGCCTTGGGTGAGGAGACACCTCATTTCAAACTCTTTCACCCTTGGAGGATGCCACTTGACATTTGGAGGCCCAACATTTGCCTTTGGAGGCAATATGTCACCCTCTCATAGCATGACATCATCCTTCTAGCACATGAAGTCACCCTTTTTAGGGTTTCATTATGCATTTTCATATTTTGGCATTTTGTTAAAGGTAAATTAAGGGGTTGACCCCAATTACTTTATCTTGTTGATTAATTATATGGACAAATTATGTTGAGCCTGCTTCATATACAAAAGGCATTCCTCATTTTCATTTTGGATCATCACTTCTCAACATTGTGAGACACACATCTGAATTTTTTTTCCTTTTGGGTTACTAGCTCTCTTGAACTCATGCGCTATGCTTGGAAGGTCAATTGTGGACACTCTTTGCTGATTTTGGATGGAATTTTCTGCAATTAGGGTTTTTTCTCATGGTTATTGGTGAAGTAAGTTAAACAATTTAATTCTTATGATATTAATGTTTCATGGTAAATTTGTTATTTCATGCTAGACACATTGCTTTGTGAAACCCTAAGAGAGGAACATAAGTGCTCCTTCCTCTCACAATGTAATTTTTTCCAAAATTTGTGAAAGAATCCTTGTTAGGGTTAGACTCCTAAAGCCCTAAAGGGCTATCACTTTAAAATTTTGTCCCTAGACTTTTGATTTTGACTTAGTTGAAGATACAAGAAGGGAGAAATGGTTTCTAACGCCCAAATGTGCTTGCACCCTAGAATTCCTTCTCCTCAAGATTCAAACCCTAATGCCCTAATATGCTAGCACCTTAGAGTTTGAATCCCACCTATTGATTTCAAGTAGGCCATCATCCAAGCCTAGTTGTATTTTTTGTTATAAGACTCCATAACCCTTTAAAGGCATTGGTTTCAAAGCATTCTCATGGTGAATTGATAAACAAATTCTTCCTCTCAACTCTCTTAAGCATTCTACTAACTCTATTAAAACTAACATTAACAAACTTACAAATAAACTTGTTGCTATTATAAAATTTTGCTACATCCATATGATAACACTCTTATTTGTTGCATACACTCTTGTAAAGGTGGCCTAACATATTCATAAATTGCATCTAATAGTTGGATGTTATTCTAGCAGATGTATGCTAATTTTCCATTGTCAATTGTTGCATTTCTAGGAACTAATTGTTGTCATTGTTGTAAATCATTTATTGCTATCATATCATTGTTTACTGCTGCAAATTTACAACAAACATTGCAAATTACATTGTTTAGTGTCTTTAATAGGTATTAACTACATGTTTAGACTTGGAAATAATCATATATATGTTGTAAATTATTCTTCTTCCAGGCAGGTACTCAAATAACTTCATACTTCTTTTCTTACCTTGACCTAGACCATTTCTTTAGGTGATCAAGGGAGGGGGCAGTAGGCTTGCCTGCTATAATTGCTACTTTGAACCCTTAAAGTCACCAGTTTCCTCCATGTTGGCATTTAAATGTTTCAAGCTGGGAATAGTGTTCAAAATTCCTTTAAGTTCGAATTATGTGATTTCATTGCGCCCAGAATGAATGTTCCTTCTGTTGCTATGACTGTTGGCAAATAAGTATGACAAATATTTTTCGATTTCACCCATCTCTGGTCATTAAAATTCAAGGATTTTTCCTGAGAAATAAAAGAACGGTTTTTTTTTTTCATAACGCCATACCCTTTACCTAGTCGTTGGAAAGTTTATAGCTCCTTCAAATTATCTTTCAACTGTTATGAATAGATAGGCGTATTTGCCTCGCGGACACCATATGAGGTCTCTGGAAAGTCAGTTGTGGAAATAAACGATTCAATAGTTTTTTACAAATCCCTTATGAATGTTCACCTTTTTGTTCCTAGACCTCGGTTCTTTTATCTAGTGTATGGTAATTCGTAAGATTCGAAATCTGGTCTTGATATATGTTATAGTGATTAACCCGGCAGTAGGGAAGACGGGTTATGTGCATGAATTCATGGATCATTTGTTATTCGTCCATGGGTGTTTGCTCGATTTTGAAGTTATATGATGTTAAAATTAAACGATGAACACAAGTTTCATATGAGGTTTTGAACCTAGTCTGTTTACGTAGGAAGTATTGAAGGTTTTGATACAAGCGTTGTATAGTGAAAGGTCGATGGCTTTATGTTGTGTTCTCAACCTCCCATGCATGTTTGATGTAGTTTGGTTTTAATTATTTTGAATGACTCGGTTAACAGTCTATTTTAAAATCTCTGCTAATAAAAGAAAAGGAAGGGGAAATCGAAGTTGTAAAGTTTGACAGTCCTGAAACTTTCCTGGAATTTTATATTGGGTACTATGAAAACTGTTGTGTCTTCGATTTGAATTATTAACAGAGAAAGGTTTTGGCAATTGATGGTGATGACATTTTTTTTAATAAATACTATTGCATATAATAGAACAGTAATCATCTTTTTTTCCCTTTCATTATCTCACTTTTTCGCTCATTATATGCCCCTCGCCTTCCCAAATACATTTAAAACATTCCATGCTCTATTATTATGAATTTCCTTTTTTTTAAAAGAGGAAGGATCAATAACAAAAGAAAAGGCCAGATGATGACTGGTATTATAAGTTTGGATATGGATACATTTTTTGTTACTTCTGCATTTGCTTGAACAGTATTCGTTGGTCGCTTCCCATCCATGCTACCATTTTTCACTCATTATAAGCCCCTCATCTTCCCAATAGCCCTACCACTCCTTGTTCAAATGACAATTTATTGTTGAGTTTTAATGTGTTGATGGATGGATTGCATGTGCTTATGTGGTGAATGATAGAGCCAACCTTTTGATTTTATTTAGGTAGAGTATTGATGCATGGATTGATAAGAGTTTTTCATAACATGTTTGGAATATTTCTTCGGGATGAGTTTCTTTAATAGAAAAAACAATGACATGGGTGTTAATAGAGGTGCTAATAGAGCCAGAGCAAATAATTGGCAGAGAGACCATAGAAGGCCATGGTTTTCGATACATTTTAACGCGAATCCACAGGAACTAAATCAACTCTTTCAAGTTGAGTTATTCAACCTAGTTGGCCATGGTATCCTCCAGCCCCGACCTGAGAGGCCTCCTTTCTAGCCACATCAGAACTTTTCTTGTATCTGTGTTCCCCCTCACGTTTCTATGCAGGGAAAACCACCTACCAATGATGGTTGGAAAGAGATCATCCATCAACCTGCTGCTCATCACAATGGTTGGCCTACTGTGTATTTGCCATTATCCCCTTATCCACTGCCAAAAAATCCAAATGCCCAAGCTGATCATGTTGTCTCACCCGTACAGTCTTCTCATGCAAGTAAAAGGATAAAAATTGATGTTCCCAAGCCGAAGCTAGATAAAGGGAAAGGAGTGGCCACTCCCTCCAAGTCATCCAAAGATTCCTATGAATCTATGTCCTCTCATCTTCATCTCAAAGAAAACTTCTCCCATGTCATTGTTGTTGATTGCAGCTTCATGAGACATTCTTCAGGTTGTTCTCCTCTAGACTGAATAGAGACGATCTTTGAGAGAGCCCATGTGATGGGTGTGTCATACTGCTCTAGACTGAGTTGAGATGACGTGTAGTCTCTTGTCATGCTCCTTTGGACTGAGTTGAGACGACTTGAGATGGTCTCTTGTCAGACTCCTATGGACTTAGTTGAGTCAAATTGAGATGGCTCTCCAGATGGTACTCCTATGGACTTCGTTGAGTTGATCTGTTGAGAGTGACGTCCATGTGGCTGAGAACAGTTGGACGTGTCCCTAGTGGCATAGCACTAGAGGATGTGTAATATCCCTTGCTATATTGTCAGAGAATAAGACTTTGGTAAAACCCTAATTAGTGTTGTAAAGGGTACAAGTCGGCCCCACTATGGAAAGATAATTAATATTGTGTAAAGATTAATTATATTACTTAGTTGTATAGGTCAGCCCTATTGTGCCAATAGACACATCTACTTGATGTGCTAAGTCTTTTATAAATAAGAGATAGATCCCCGTTGTGGATCATCTCCATCACTCACTAACTCAATGCATGGTCTGAAATTGTGAAGGGTTGAAGTGTGCACTCTTTCCTATGCGCCTTCCCTCTTGAGGGCCACTTTTGTTGGCACCTTGTATTTTCTGGTGTGGAGGATCTTCTCTTGAAAATATAGCAATGGGATTGATGGGTTTGTCCCTTGGTTGAGAAGGGTTTTCCTAGGATAAATTTATTGTGTCTTGTGCATGGTTATTCTTCTTGTGATATTGGTTTACTGCAGCTAGTGTATTGTACTCCTACATTATTATGATTGTAGCTTATGCTAAAACACAAATAAACTATATGTGCATTATCTAAGCATTAAAATTCAACATGGTATCACATAAGTGTTCGTGAAGATGACCCATTGCACATTAATGAAGGAAGGTCATAGAAGTTTAGGGGTTGCTAGAACCCTGTCGTTGCTACAAGGAAAGGGACGAACCCCTTCTTAAACCCTTTAGTGAATTTTTAATGTTGGTTGCAGGCCTTTAAACCTTGGCCAAGCTTTTTTGAGGGTCTTAAAAAGAAACTGAAGCATGGAGAAGCCCTTCTAGGGATGCAACAGCTAGAAGGATCCCTAACCGTCCCCTAACAAAATTGCAGACCAATTTTTGTAGCGGATCTGAGGTTATGACAACAGGAAAAGGTGAGTTTCTTTCTTATCTGTCTTGGCAAATATTTTAAGTATGTAATAGGGAAGTTCTGAAGCAGTTGGACCAAATTTTTTGAGGCTACAAGGCACAACTTCTGAGGCTATAAGATTGAGGTTGAAGTATGTTTTTCTGGGCATATTGAGGCCTATTTTGAGAACAAATATGAAGCAAATTATAGGCTTTCTCCAAGGTGAAACAAGGGCATATCTGAGGCTGTGTTAAAGGGCATATCAGAGGCTGTGTTAAAGGGCAGATCTGAAGTTGGGTTAAAGGTAGAATCTGAGGTAAATCTAAGAGTGAACTTCAGTAGATATGGGTAGCAAATATCTGAGGTTTGTCCAGGCAAGTTAGAGGCTAGATTTAAGGTTGTCCTAACGCAAATATAAGCATGTTCTAAAGGCAAGTTATGGAGTTGTCCAAAGGCGAATTGCAAAGGAAATATGGGACAATACTAATACCAAGTTGTGTGGTACATTCCAAGGAAGACTCTAGTCCATCTCAAGGCAAGTTACAGAGCATCTTGGGCGAATTCTTCAGAGCTATTTGAGTGAAACGTTTGGAGCCATCCTTTGTATAAACCAAGCAAAGATTAAGGAGCAGCTAGGCCAAACTTGAGATTCATATTGAGCACACGTTTTCGGGCTTTCTACAGGAAGTATTCTATCCAAGTTCTAAATATGAGTTTGAAGACATTTTCGTTTTGAGGTAAAAAAATTTAAACTTGTCTCAAGAATAATCCTTGACATGAATTTTTGAGTGTGTGCTATAAGTGCATCTTATTCAAGCTCTAGTGTACATCAAGGAGACTAGACTTTCATCTAGTGATGTGAAAGGTTTCAAGCCCTTTGGCACTATGTGAATCATTGTCGTTTGTGGAAGAAAGGGAAGCAACTTTAGCCACCTCAAAAGAAGTCAAGGAATGCAAGCAAGAACGATGAGGAGTTATTCTTTATCTCAGTCTTCGCGGGAAGACCAAAAGCAAGAATTGAGCATGATTGTATACTAAGGCAAGTTTTGTACTACTTTCCTTAATTGATTTCATCATTACTATGTACTAGATTTCTTTTGATAATGAAGGGTATTATCCCTGATAGGGGAGCCCTCGTGACTTGGACCATGATCCCTGGTACGGAAGTCCAATTTTTTCTTGGTTGGTTACTATCCTAGTACAGGAGGCCATTTGGTCATTATCCCTATGGGAGGCCATCTTGGTTATTATCCTAGTATGGGAGGCTAGCAAAGTATTGTAGAGGCAGGGAAAATATGATGTCACAATTCCTCCAAGACATGTGTTTATCCTTCCGACTTCAGAGGGAGTCAAACTATTTGAGAAGAAAGTGCATTTGTGAGCTACACTGAATCTTTGAAGGCATGTCGGGTATACATCACTGGTTAGAGATAGATCAAGGTTAGCAGAGATGTCACTTTTTAGAAAGAGATAGCCTTTCGAAGATCAAGAGAATCTCAAATGGAAATTGACAGTGAGAAGAATGAAGAGAAAATACCTTCTCCCCCTTCAACAATTCAGAGGGAGACAATTATTGATCTAGTCAATCCAGTTGATCTCATAGCTCTAGTTGATGTTCCTAAAGACATTGCAGTAGGCCATAAGAGGCCTTCTTGGGCTCGACAGACTATGCAGGAGGTAGAGGGACATGCAACTCCTTGCAGTAAATTTTGAGAGAGTAAGAAACCACAGATATTTTTGAGCTATGTTTCAGTTATGAGCCACATCATTGATATTGAGCCTTCTTGTCATGGAGAAGCAGTAGGTCATTAGGCTTGGCAACATGCCATGACGTAAGAGTATCAGTCCATCATGAAGAATGATGTGTGGGATATTGTTTTGAGACCAGAAGGGAAGTTTGTAGTGACTTCCAAGTGGATCTATAAGATCAAAAATGTACCTGATGGAAGTGTCAAGAAGTACAAAGCGAGATTTGTGGCTAGAGGATTCTCTCAGGTGGAGAGAATAGATTATGAGGAGACATTTTCTCATGTTGCCCGATACACTTCCATCCTTACGATTATTGCCCTATCCACATCCATGGGTTGGAGACTACATCAGATGGATGTAAAGACATCCTTTCTCAATGTTGAGATTGAGGAAGAAGTTTACATCGAGTAGCCAGATGGATTCATGATACATGAGAAGGAGTCCCATGTTTGTAGGTTGAAGAAATCCCTGTATGGACTAAAGTAGGCACCTCGTGCGTGGTATGAGAATATTGATGGATACTTGATGAGTTTGGGCTTCAGTGAGAGTGTTGTTGATCCCAACCTATAATATCACATTGTTGGTGACGAGTGTCTGATTTTCGTCCTATATGTTGATGACTTATTCCTCATAGGTTCAGAAAGCCTTATTGTTGAATGCAAGAATGCATTAGCTTCTGAATTCAAGATGAAGGACCTTGGTATGATGCACTACTTCTTGGGACTAGAATTGTGGAAGAGGACTGATGATATTTTCCCGAGTCAAGGAAAATATACAGTTGAGATATTGAAGAAATTTGGGATGACAGACTGCAGATCCATGCCTAAATCGATGGTGATAAACTTGAAGAAAATGAACGAGGCTTCTTCTGATTCAGGCGAGATTGATCCACATCTTTACAGATAGTTGATTGGATCATTGATGTATCTGGTAAACACTAGACCTGATATATGTTATGCAGTGAGTGTACTCAGCCAGTTTATGAGTCAGTCGAGACAGACACACTAGATAACAGCGAAGCATGTGTTGAGATATCTATGAGGCACAGTTGGTTATGCCCTGAGATATGCCTCTGGTGTAGACATGAGATTGTAGGGATATGCCGATGCAGATTGTGCAGGGAGCACAATGGACTTAAAGAGCACATCGGTTGTTGTTTTACTTCGAGATCTTCCATGGTTTCCTAGAGTAGCAAAAAATAGACTTATGTGGCTTTGAGTACCGTAGAAGCAGAGTACATTGCATTATGTGTGGAAGTCTGTGAAGCAATGTGGATTCGCAAGATCCTTGCAGACTTATTTGGTAATGAGATGGATTCCACCATTATCCATTGCGATAACAGTTGTGTGAAGCTCTCCGAGAATCCTGTGTTTCATGATAAATTGAAACACATTGAGATCAAATACCATTACATTAGAGATATGGTGCAGAGGAAAGAAATACATGTGTAGTACCTTTCTACACACGAGCAAGTTGCAGATGTCTTCACCAAACCGCTTGCCAGGATGAAGTTTGAGTACTTTTGTGAGAGACTTGGCCTGGTGGAGAATGCCTCCCTAACTGAGAGGGAGTGTTTTTTATTACAGCTTCATGAGACATTATCCAGGTCTTTCTCCTCTGGACTAAGTTGAGACAATCTGTGAAAGAGCCCGTGTGATGGGTGATCAAAATCTGGACTAGGGGGCAAAAATTTGCTCAATTTTCAAAGTGCTCGGAATCCGACAAAACCTGTGCCATTGCGTCCATCTCGTCTTCCTGATTCCGGTGGTATATTTACTTTCTCAAACGGAGTCAGTATGGAGAAGATATCGCGATCTGTTCGCCGAGCCAAACATGCAAAAATTTGATGTTGACTGTACCTGTCCGTACAGTCCGTACAAGACACGTGGCAGGACCGTACAGCATATGTGGTCGTCCGTATAGGACACATGGCGGCTCCAGGGTGTGACACGTGTCATGCATTTATGGACTTTTCGACGTATGGTTTGACCAATCTTGAAGTGACACGTGTCACCACTGGATGGGTGACACGTGGCACATGATGACGTCAGCATCCTACGTGGCCTGAGATGATGTGGCAGGTCGTACATTCCGTATGATGACGTGGCAGCTGAGTTGGCAGTGTTGATGTGGTGGTTTATGATTAGTTGGCAGTTGGACGAATCTGTTTGCGACACATGGCATCAGTTTGGCGAATGGAAAGGTGCCACGTGGCCCAATCAAGGGTTGCCACGTGGCACCCGTTTATTGGCTATCGGGTTATTGTTTGGTTGTTCAAAAGTTTTTGGGGTCGACCGGATTCGAACCGGTGACCTCCCACTATGCCAAAGTTTTCAAAGACCTCCGCTAACCAATGTTCCGCCATTTGTTTCTTAACATGTGTATGGGTTTTTATTTATTTAAATTCATATACATTGGTAATTGGAGTGGGGGCTCGGGCCAGGGCTTAGCCCCAGCACGTGGTTTCGGTGTGCACATATGTGACCAGGGGTGTTAACCATTTGTGCGCGCGCATTTCGTTACATTACATTGCATTTGTAATGTATTTCATATATTATATGACCGTGTTTATATGCAATATTTTATTTGAACCATATATTATATATATGTGTGTGTTATATATTGTATAAACCATAACCAATGGATAATTGCGCGGGGTTATTAACCCATGGTTTTTGATATATGACCAATGTTTTAAAAGTGCGCGGGAGTTGCACGGTTTTTCAACAAATTAACCACTTTTGCACGAACCACGGTCATATGGACCATATGCCCAAGTGCTAGACGGTTGGGGGCTGGAGGTGCCCTAACCGTCCTACAGTTTGCACGGTTATTCAAAACCGCTCGGTGTTGGGTTTATACGCACGTTTTGGAGCATGTTCCAGGTTCATGCACATAGAGGTGCGTTCTGTAGAACCAGTTCCAGCAAAGTAGAAGGAGGAGAATGGAGGAGGTCTAACTTTCTCAGTTTTTGGCCAATTGAGATGTCGTAAAAGCCCATCTAGGGGTTTTTGGACGTGCTAGATCCATTGGTGCCATTTTCACAGCCATTTGAAGTCTTCTTTGGCAAGTTTTTCACCATTGAAGTTCCAGGAAGTTCCAGGGAGCTAGAAGCCCTCATTGATGGAGGACATGGTTTGGTGAGCCTATGTTTGTTTTCTGTGAATGAATAATCATTTTTGGATAATTGATATGCTCTGAACACATTGGGACATGTTTCAGAGGCTGTTGAGGAATTTTACAGGTGTTTTCTCCAAAGAGAAGCTCAGGGAAGCTTATGGCCACATGTAGAAGAGATCATGCCCGGATGAGCCATGATCCGTTTGCAGAGTTCTATTAGTCATTTTTGGGGTTTTTATGTGTTCTGATCTCAATGGTACAGTTTGTTTTTCCATTGGAGTTGGGAATCAGCTTGTAAAATAACTTTTGACTAATTAATCCCAGAGAGCCAAGTCCATTATGGAGGCTCAAGGAGATGTAGCCCGGAGGGGGGTGAACTCCTTTATCATGTTGTTCTTGTTGTGCGTTTGATGGTTTGTTTGCTGCAAGTT
>ML785191.1:588221-624355 GCA_009831015.1 Picea engelmannii | reverse complement strand
GCCATTCCTATTTACCATCCTTTCGTTTTATTTCACCACCATTTGCATGCCTTCACTCGAAAAACTCACTCTGCACAGAAGTTGTTACTCAAACTCTTTGACGGTGTATTTTACCGAGCTGGTAGCTATGGGAGGCTCTATTATATGATACAAACCTGCCACGATAGCCCTATTAGAACACTATCCAGTAGCCTATCAAATTTTTCTGCAGGCAGGATGGCTCGGTTATTTCAGAGACTCCAGTGGTATGATCAACAACAGGTTCTCCAATTTGCTCAAAATCTCCAGGAAGACCATTCCATTGTTCAAGGGGTTCAGATTTCAGTTACAGAAGAGGATATAGCGCAGGTTTCAAGTCTCCCTACCAATGGCCTTCGCTTGTTCAGTCGCAAACATATCATTCTGAATGCCCAGCAGGATTTCCTCTTGCCAAGGGAACAAATTGAACCTAAAGGCCGGGGTGTCCGACTCAGCTCGTTGCCGCCTCCATGGCCGGAAGTTGCAAAATTCATCAAACACTACCTTACCTGCGAAGGCCGGTACCAGGTAGTCTACCAGCACGATTTTGTCCTATTATCTCATTTACGGCATAATAGATTGGTGAACATTCCCTATTATTTGCTCGGTTGTCTTAAAAATATGTCGCACTACTGTAAAAAGGCTAAAGATCTCGCCCTTTCACTCACCCATCACCATCTCATTCAACTGCTTATCCAAAAGGGTTTTGCCCAACAAAACCCTCCACTAAACAACCCACCCATAGATCCCCAAGAAGTCGCTGAAATTCCTAAAAATCTTCAGGAACAACAACCACAAAACCCTCCAGACTCTCCAGAAATACCTAACAGTCCGCCTACAGACCCAATCAATCCAATTAACCCCCCTACCATACCAATTTTGCCCCACACTTTACCAAAATCATCCACTCCTGCCCTTCATATTCTTAGCGATGATTCTGAGCCAGACAATTCTCCCTGTCCCATCATTGAGGAAAAACCCCCACAAAAACGAAAGCAAATTCCTTTCTTTCCGCCCTTTTTACAAAGAAAACGAACAAGGGCCTCAACAAGGGCAGCCACTACTGCCACTACCCTAGACCCCCAACCCATCCGACTAATACCACGTACACCTCCAACCTCCCAAATGTCAGAATCTTTGCCTATTCCACCCATGGGCACTGAAACACAAGAACTAGATGCCCAGGGTGTTGCGACATCATCCGTTCCAAATCAAGTAGCTGAAACACAAGAACCAGCTACCCATTCCGTAGTTGAAACACAAGAACCAGCTACTCATTCAGTCGCTGAAACACAAGAACCAGCTACTCATTCAGTAGCTGAAACACAAGAACCAGCTACTCATTCAATGGCTGAAACACAAGAACCATCCATAGCTGCCACACAAGAACCAGCTACAGCTGAAACACAAGAACTAGTTGTTGATATTGATACTGAGATACAGGAATCAGAGGTCCAGGGTGCTGCAACATTATTTTCCTTACATCAAGAAGCTAAAACACAAGAAGTAGATGTTGATCTTGTAGCTGCTCCACAAGAACCAGCTAGTGAGGTTGTGACTGTTACACAAGAACCAGTCACTCCTCAACCAGAACCAACAATGGCCTCTGTCTTACAAGAAAATGAGTTCCTAAAATCTGAACTGGAAGCTTACAAGCAAGAGCTAGCCGCAGCAAAGGAAGCCTATGAGAAGGAACTTATTTTGTACACCCTAGCTCGCCCAACGACCATGTTAGAAGGAACTACAACAGAGAATCCATGTAGAGAATATATGTGTTATCAATGTGAGGACATATATTATCAAGTAGGCTACAAAGTAATTCAAATCCCAATGCCAGGAACTCCCCCTGCTCCTTCAACTTTTGCAGTCAAAGAAGAACACCCTGTTGTTACACAAGAACCAGCAGGACCTTTCAAATTTAAGACTGAGCCCTGGCCTACAACAAATGTCAAAATGGAAACCCCTGCATTTGTTAATAAAGTTGTACAAACATTGCCTATTGATGAACCTGCCCCTCCCAGCCAGATCAACACCCAGACCTTTGTGGAACAAGCCACTCAGACCCTACCACAGCCTACTACTTGCAACGCTGAAACACAAACTCAGCCATGGGATGAGCAGGAAATAATAGAAAAATGGAAAAAAGAGTATGTTGTTACATAGGCCAAAAGCCTGCAGGAACACAGACAAATCTGGATAAATCATACCTACTCAAATTGGGAAGCTTTGGAGAAAACACGCCAGGAAGCTCGTGCCCTTAAGAAACAGAACAAAGAGCTAAAAGGCAGAGTGCTCCTGATATTTGACTTGATACAAAAGCTATTGGCTGCAAGGAAACCATCCTGCAATTACTCCTTGTTCCTTATGGAACGACTTACATGGTTTCAGATCAAATCAATCACATAAGGCAGACCCCATGCAGTGTTACATCCAGCAGATTTTGTCAAAACCTTTGCAGAAGCCTCTGCTATGGATCAGCACCTCCTCTGTGAGGCATATTTTCATAATGAGGCCATCCCTGAAAACCGACAGCTTAACCTTAACCCTCTTGTCGGTGACATCCAGATTAGGGCACTCACCTCCTTCCTTAACAATCAAATTATATAGCAGGATGACTTCCTAGCTGCCAAGCACAATGAGTATAATCGCCTTCTCTGGATAAGGCCAGAACCACAAAATGTTGCCACCTTTGTTACAGAGTATTATCAGTTTTTAAAGAAACCAGGGATGACTGAACACATTCAGCAACTATAGACAACAGTGCTTCAGTATTGTCTACACTCCATTAAATCAACAGAGATTGCTGCCCTACAGGAAAATAACATGTTTTGGCAACAACCTACTAAGAAAAGACAGGAACACAATCCTTTTAGCCCCACTAATCTTGAGATAGCAATCTCCAGGGTACCTAGCTACATCAAGTGTGTTCAACAATGTGCTGAAAGCTAGATAGGGTACCAGTTTCATTTTCCTATCCTCTGGTTGCCAGCAAAGAAATATCAAGTCCATTATAAGCTGCCCAAGAAAGCCAAAACAACAGCTTGGCAAAGGTTACAACGCGTTCAAGAGCTCCAACAGACATCACCTTCCACAGCTACTGCTTGAGTAACTTGCACGCTCAGAGTCGATATTCAGATTCTGATTCAGAGTGAAGTTGCCTGAGGACATGCAACATTTTAAGTTGGGGGGGATGTTAGGACCATACAATGTACCTTTTTGCCCACACTTTTTGCCACCATTACACTCTTGTTTCACTCACATTTAAACTCATATTATCACTTTACCCTATCTTTCCAAAGGTATACAACGTCTCTTCTCTTTACTATATGTTTAATCTGTTTTGCATATAATTTTACATTACTCTCRTACTTAACCATTGATCAGAAATGTATAAGTGTTGAAACAGTTCAAACTGCAGATTAGCATTAAGGCCTGTTGCTGAAACAGTTGAAGCACACAAACCCTGTGGCTGGAACAGTCTATGGACTACGATGTTGAAACAACAACTCACAGAAGTTGTTACACTCTTCATGGTCTACAATGATGAAACAAGAACTCATACAGAAGAATTTGTTACACAGTCTGTGGTCAACGATGCTGAAACATAGAAGAAGTTGTTACACAGTCCGTGGTCAACAATGTTGAAACACAGAAGAAGTTGTTACACAGTCCGTGGTCAACGATGTTGAAACAACAACTCACACAGATTGACTACAACATCCGCACCTTGAGCTAGCATCAACCATCGTTGTTGCCTGAGAAGTGATGAAACAGTCAGAACGCAAATCTCGTGGCTGAAACAGCCCGCGATTTGCGATGCTGAAACATCATACAACAACAGTAACAAGAGACAAATAAAGAAGTTGTTACTCCAGCCGCAACAGCAACACCTCTCTCAGCACTTGTAATAGCATTATGTTGCGGGAGACTAGGATATCCTATTCCAGTTTAGAAAGTCGATCTGACTAAGAATAGGACTTAGATGTACACCTGTAATTAGTTGATTAAATTGTATCGAAGGGATCCTCCTCTTTAAATAAGAGGAAATCATCATTCGTCGGGACTTAGCTTCTGTTTTACAAAGAAAGGATTTACAGAGAGGGACGTGTTTTACTTTCGATTGTAATGTAACACAGTTAACAGATGAATAAAAGATTGTTCTGAGCATTTCTCTCTAGTTTCTTTCGTTTCAGGGGAATCTTGTGAGAAGGGAGGGCCCACCTTCTTCACAAGATTCACCCATTAGCTTTGTAGAGTGTTAGTGTTATTTATGTTTATGCCTTGATTAAATTCTGTTTTGCTGAAACACTACTTTACTGAACTCTGTTTTGCTGAAACACTACTTTACTGAACTCTGTTTTGCTGAAACACTACTTTACTGAACTCTGTCTTGCTGAAACTCTGCTTTACCAATTGTTACATTGTTTTTACATTATTCATGCTTAGGTAACTGTTAATCATTCTAGTTAGCAATCCTGCTTGGTGAATCCATGAAAGCTTGATAGTCAGGGACAGGTGCTGAAGGTTCCTGCTTCAGGAATAGGGTCATGTTCTCTGTTAGAGATAGTTAGCCTTCAGTGCATGTCAATTATTTTATTGAGTTCATGAAAGTGTGAAAATCATAAACATGTGCTAAAGTTTCTTGCCTAGGAAATAGGGTCATGTTCTCTGTTAAGAGATAGTTAGCCTTCAGTGTGTGTGTCAATTATTTCAGTTAAGCAATGAGTTCATGAAGTGTGATGATTGGAAACAGGTGTTGAAGATTCCTGCTTTTGGAATAGGGTCTTGTTCTCTGGTTACAGAATAGTTGGTCTTTCCTGTTGTAGTATCTTGTTGTTATTTTAATGTAATCCAGGATTCTTCAATTAATCATTTCTTTAAACTTTGAGCTCTGCAATAGGTAGGTTGATTTCCTGTAATTCAAGTTAGAACTTCAGTTTGTTCAAGGCAAAGTGTGATTAATATATTTTTACTACAACTCTAGGTTGCTTTTGAGATTGAGCATATATAGTGCGTGGTTACCTTTGAAATAAACAGACTTCCCTGGGTTGACAATTTATGTAGCACTTGGTTGTTTAGTTAAACAAGCAATTATAGTGACCAACACCAGCTTGATCATTAACGCTTGTGCAAACATGATTGTTGTATATAGTCTTTTGTCTTACTATTTTCCTTTTTACTTTGGTTTGTTGAGTTTTTTATTTTTGTTGTTTGTTTCTTGTAATCATCAGAAATTAAGTCTCAATCAGTTTTGCCTTAACAATGTCATTCTGTAAGTATTGTTGATCAATGAAAAATATGATACACACAGTTGCCACGATGTCCTCCTTTCAGACATCACTAAAATAGCTTTTTGTTTTCAATAATGTTGTAGTATAGTTGGTTTTGTCTTCTTCCTTGCTTTCTCTATCCCTTTCTTCCCTCCATCATGAGATTCAAGAGCATAGCAAAAGCATTATCCTTGAAAGTCTAAAAAGCATTATATGTTATGACTTATTCAATTTTTATGCAAACAAGACCAACTCCCCTCATACATATCACTTTTCATAAGTTATTCCCCAAAGTTTCATCTCATTATTTCCCCTTGTTGCATAACTATTATTTTCAACAGTTTTTTATTACTTCTATTGGTCTCCGAAACCAAATGTTATGAGTTCTAAATATGTTGGGAACATATTTCCCTATGGAGTCGCCAGTTTGTTGACACCCAAAAAGCGCAACATGGTCCCTGCATCCAAATGGGTTGCAATGCCTTATTACTTATATATATTTAATAAGATACTAAATAGGTGGGACCCCGTTATGGAATGATGATAAAATACGCTTTTATTAATTGCGCTCATGACTACCTTGCAAAATTGATTCTACAGTTTGGGAATAAACCCAAAAATTTGAAACCGCTTTCTGGATGAATGATGGGTGTGTTGGTAATTTAATTTGAAAAAGAAATGAAAAGGGAAAAATGTGTGTTTTAATAAGCATCTTGGTTTATTCTTGCTACACATATTTTTTGACTTGTTGATCCAAACTCCAAGCATGAGCCACATATAGTTATGACATATTGTACTTATGGTATACTTGTTATTATCATGGACAATTGATAAGTTTTATAAGGTGTTAATCCTTCGCTAGCAAGGAATGTGGGACATGACATGTTTTGGTGCTAAGTGTTGAGTATGCATAATAAACTTATGAGCTTAATAAAAGGAGGTAAAATTGATTTTTGGATTGAAATGTTATGTGGCGAACATAGTGGACTATGCGTTGGATGTACTGGGTGCGCTCGTACTTGGCTCTAGTTGATGGAAATTAATGTGAGAAACGATGTGCAATTACTTCACGTCGCTCTAACCCTACCTCAAGCTCACCACCCTCACTTGGTTCACATTTGTGTTGGTTGTTTTGGCTGGTGTTGGCTCCGTTTTGCTCGACCTTGGAAAGAACAGTGTTGCTTGTTGGTTTTTTGGCATTCTCCTTACATGTATGTTGGCTCTTACCTCTCCATTCACGAACTGTAGCTCTGCTCCAAATAAAATCATGATGTTGGCTCTTAGATTTTCTTACAAACTGTGTTTACTTTCCAAAGTTTGTAATGTATGTATGTGGTTATCACGGCTGTGCAAATTGCATGTATATGGATTTTCCTCCCTGTTGGCATTTAAATGTTTCAAGGTGGGAATAGTGTTCGAAATTCCTTTATGTTTGGATTATGTGATTTTGTTGTGCGCGGAATGAATGTTGCTTCTGTTGCTATGATTGTTGACAAATAATTATGGCAAATATTTTTTGGTTTCACTCATCTTTGGTCATTAAAATTCAAGGGTTTTTTCTGAGAAATAAAAGAACAATTTGTTTTTTTTCTGCATAATGCCATACCCTTTACCTAGTCTTTGGAAGATTTACAACTCCTTCAAATTATCTTTCAACTGTTGTGAATAGATAGGCGTATTTTCCTCGTGGCCACCATATGAGGTATGTGGAAAGTCTATTGTGGAAATAAACGGTTAAATGGTTTTTTGTAAATCCCTCATGAATGTTTTCCTTTTCGTGCCCAGACCTCAGTTCTTTTATCTGGTGTATGGAAATTCGTAAGATTCGAAATCTGGTCTTGATATATGTTATAGTGATTAACCTGGGAGTGGGGAAGACGGGTTATGTGCATGAATTCATGCCTCATTTGTTATTTTTCCATGGGGGTTTGCTCGGTTTTGAAGTTATATGATGTTAAAATTAAACGATGAACACAAGTTTCATATAAGGTTTCGAACCCAGTTTGTTTACGCAACAAGTATTGAAGGTTTTGATACAAGCGTTGTATAGTGAAAAGTTGATGGATTTATGTTGTGTTCTCAGCCTCCCATGTGCGCTTGATGTAGTCTTGTTTTAATTGTTTTGAATGACTTTGTTAACAATCTCTTATAAAAGCTCTGCTAATAAAAGAAAAGGAAGGGAAAATTGAAGTTGTAAAGTTTGACAATCTCGAAACTTTCCTGGAATTTTATATTGGGTGCTATGAAAATTGTTGCGTCTTGGATTTGAATTATTAATAGAGAAAGGTTTTGGTAGTTGATGATGATGACATTTTTTTAAATAAATACTATTGCATATAATAGAACAATAATTGTCTTTTTTCCCCTTTCATAATCTCACTTTTTTGCTCATTATATGCCCCTCGCCTTCCCAAATACATTTTAAACAATCCGTGTTCTATTATTATGAATTTCATTTTTTTTAAAAGAGGAAGGATTAATAACAAAAGAAAAGGCTAGTTGATGACTGGTATTTGAAGTTTGGATATGGATACATTTTTTGTTACTTCTGCATTTGCTTGAACAATATTTGTTGGTCGTTTCCCATCCATGCTACCATTTTTCTCTCATTATAAGCCCCTCATCATCCCAATAGCCCTACCACTCCCTATTCAAATGGCAATTGATTGTTGAGTTTTAAGGTGTTGATGGATGGATTGCATGTGCTTTTGTGGTGAATGATAGAGCCAACCTTTTGATTTTATTTAGGTAGAGTATTGATGCATGGATTCATAAGAGTTTTTCATAACATGTTTGGAATATTGCTTCAAGGTGAGTTTCTTTAGCAGAGGCGGCAATGGCGGAGGTGTTAATAGAGGTAGATGAAATAATTGGCAGAGAAGCCATAGAAGGCCACGGTTTTCAATACATTTTGACATTGATCCACATGAACTAAATCAGCTCTTTCAAGTTGGGTTCCTCAACCAATTGGCCATGGGATCCTCTAGCCCCAACCTGAGAGGCCTCCTTTCTAGCCACATCAGAACTTTCTGCTATCCGTGTTCCCCCCTCACATTTCTATGCAGCCAGAACCACCTGCCAATGATGGTTGGCAAGAGATTGTTCATCAGCCTGATGCTCATCACAATGGTTGGCCTACTATGTCTTTTCCATTACCCCCTCCTCCACCACCAAAAAATCCAAATGCCCAAGCTGATCATGTTGTCTCACCCATATAGTCTTCTCATGCAAGTAAAAGGATAAAAGTTGATGTTCCCAAGCCGGAGATAGATACAGGGAAAGGAGTGGCCACTCCCTCCAAGGCATCCAAATATTCCTCTAAATCTGTGTCCTCTCGTCTTCGTCTCAAAGACAATTGCTCCCATGTCATCAGCAAGATCCATCTTCAAGGTTCCAATCAGCCTAAGGCTACAACAGAAATATCAAAAGAAGTCAACAGTGAAAAGAGGTTGAATGCCTCTTGTTGACGCTAAAAGACTAGTGAGTCTCAAGCATCAACATTTTTAACCTCCCGCGAGGCTAGGCGAGAAGAGGTGGGAATGTCACCCTAGGCTTAAAGCCCCATACAAGAATGTGCATTGAACTTTAAGCTAATTTTCTTCTAATCTCGAGTTCAAGAATAAATCCCTTTGTTCTATAATTTTCTTTTAGCAATATTTAATTTTTATTTGATTTATGATTATATGTCATTTATAATTTAATCATTTCTATGTATGATTTTATACAATTGAAAAAAATAATAATAATAAAGAAAGGACAAATGATAAAAGCGAAGGCAATGTTTTGTTTATTTTAACAAAAATAAAATAAAGCAAAGCTAAAAAGCTAAAAAAGTTTTTAACTCATAAACTATGTTTAGATTTAAAGAAACTTAACCAAAATAAAACTTATTACATAACACTAGTTTAATATATCAATTTTCTTTCTTTTAGAAGTTAGGATGTGGTAAATCAAAATAAAAGTAATAAAAAAAACAAAACGGTTTTTACACATTAGAATATTTAATGAGTGAACATAATTACATATGAAGCATTTATGAAATTTATGAAGCATTTATGAAGTTTAGGATTCAGACAATAAAATAAAAAAATAAATCAACTTTATATACACTAATTAAGTAGTAAAAATAAACCAATTTTATATACACTAATTAAGTAGTAAATAAACTATGTGAATGTGATTATTACAATAAATATAACTAATCTTTTAATTTTTTTTGGATTTATATGTCTTTTTTTTATATTCTGAAATCAAGATGAAAAATAAAGTTGAAGAAAATTAAGAAATTTAAAGAAAAAAATCAGAGAAATGTACAAAGTGGTAAATAGTTAGTTTCCACTAAAAACTCCCTTACAACATCATAAATCAATCAAAATCTTTAGCCCTTATAGACGGAACGTACAATAAAAAGATCAAGCATAAAGAAGAAAAAGAGAGTTGAGCCGAAAAGGAATACAACCATGATGACGAATCATAAGGAGAGAACCTGCATAGTAAAACTGATTAGCGTCGAATCAAATCGAGCCTTATTACAACAAACTAAACAAGTAAATCTTTACCTCAAGAAGGCCAGCAAACTCATCCTCACTTATCCTCTTCGTTGCTTCGCAAGACCACCTGCTACCAACAATTTCGTCAATCCCTGCTGAAGATGTAATGGACAAATGAAATGAAAAACTCTCTCGACACTCACAGCATATTACTCTCTGAAAAATCTGCCTAAACTCTCACTCTCAACCTTATTTCTGAGACAATACTTCCTTCAGAAAAATATGTATTATGTAACTTCCTCTAGAGTCTGTTCCCCCCTTGGCAGGTTGTGTGTTGCTTTTTTTATATTAGTTGGTAGGCAGTTCCGGTGGTTAAGCAGTTTGATAACTGAAATTCGAATTGTCCCTGAACCGTCTAGTTCCCCCCTTGGCAGGTTGTGCACTGCTTCTTTTATATCAGTTGGTAGGCAGTTCCAGTGGTTAAGCAGTTTGATAACTGAAATTTGAACTGTCCCTGAACCGTCTAGTTCCCCCCTTGGCAAGTTGTGCGTTGCTTCTTTTATATCAGTTGGTATGCAGTTCTGATGGTTAAGCAGTTTGATAACTAAAAGTGGATCCTGGAGATGAAAAGGAAGCAAAAAGTTTGGCATCCGAGCCATACCAGGACGAATGCCAGGTAGTAGTTGTTGTTGATAACCAAATCCAGTGGGTTGTGGCGGAATCAAACCACGAGGACCCTAACCATAGAACAATTGTTGGGGGGCAAGCCTTGGAGCGGCAGGATAATATGCAGATAAGCTAATAGGCAATTCAGGTGTGACACCAATTGGAGCTCTCATTTGAGCAAACTGAGCCTGCAACCTTGCCCTTCTCTCTTCTTTCTGTTGAGCCAGAGCAACATAAAGTGGCTTTCTCCCAACCATCTTTGCATTCATCTCAGAAACAACACGCATGGCTTCTTCTGGAGTAGAAAATGCCACAAAGCCTGATCCCCTGCTCCGCCCTTGTGGATCCCTCATAACCTTGCAAGATGTTATGGTTCCAAAATCCGAAAATAATTCTCTTATCCTTTCATCACCAACAAAATCATCCAAATTTTTTAGATATAAGTTAGCTCCTTGAAATTTTTCCATCCTTGCTTTCCTTTCATGTTCAAACTTGGTTGTTAACTGCTTCTCTTTCAGATTTTTTTATGGGCTCTTCCAACATACTGTTGGAAACGGTGACAACGAATTTCCCATGATTAGGATTTCAGATCCAAAAATTCAGCGTTGGTTGTAACTATTCAGCCCAAGTTAGAATTTGTTGTGAGTGCATTCTATAATCAGTTTTCCATGTAATTGTATATAAATTATGTAAGCCCGTAGAGGCAAATATGGAGTGGTGAAAGATGTGAGTGAGCTACTATAATCTCCATGATCTGAATAATAAGACAACCGATACCTATGCTTGGTGGACGTAGCCCAACGTTTGGGTGAACCACGTAAATGACTATGTTTCTTGTCTGCATTCTTATTGATTATCTTATGTTAATTTGTGTTTCCGCATTGGCAAATTGAACAAGTGGTATCAGAGCGTGAGGAGGACGCAGGCAAAGAAGGTCGCATGTTGAGGTTGTGTGAATTCTCAGATATTTTTTCTGAGTCAAAGTGATGTTGGTTTAGCATCACTGGGAGCATTGTTTTCATTTTCAGCATTGGGCTATACCTATGAAGGGAGTGCTATTTTCGACACACTTATGATTGTTTAAATTTTGGAACCTCAACGCTGGCCTGTATTGGCGTAGGGAGCGTTGTACTGGAATCTCAGCGCTGGCCTAGGGAGCACCGTAAAGGTCCCAATCTCCCAAAAGGAAATACTCGTCCCATCTCCAAAAGGAAAATTCGCATGTTTTTTGCAAGAATTTAAAGGTATGGAGGCATTAAATTAAACAGTACTTTGGAATTAAATATTGTGGAGCCATTAAAAAGTGAATTTATTTTTTAAATATCTCAAAAGTGGATTCATGTGGCTGGATATATATATATATATATATAGGTTCTTTTATGGAGTAAAAGGTATAAAGTAAATTTAAAAGGTGAATCTTTTAAAGAAGAGGAGAAGGAGAGGTTAGTAAAAGTTTTTTATTTTATTAAACCTTGTAAGGATTATTCCTCCACATACTTTATTGAAAGGGCCTTGGATGTTACAAACAGTGGTGTATGTTTCTTCTAATGAAAAAGATGCAGAGTGCTAAATTCGAAATTGAAAAGTTTAATGGTAAGAAGAATTTCGAGATCTGGAAGGTTAAGATGCATGATCTGCTCGTGCAACAAGGCGTGGTGAAGGCGTTTTTGAGAAAAGAAAAGCAGCCCACGTCCATAACATATGAAGACTGAGATGAGATGGATGCAAGAGCACTGAGTGCCATACGCCTGTGTTTGGCCGACGATGTACTGTTCAACATTGTTACGAAGAAGACAACAGTCGGTCTGTGGTCAAAGTTGGAAAGCCTGTACATGACAAAATCATTAACAAACTGGATCTTCCTGAAAAGGCAATTCTACAGTTTATGCATGAAGGAAGGTACGAAAATAGTTGATCATCTAAATACTTTCAATACTCTTCTAGTTCAGTTGGATAGCATGGGAGTGAAATTTGAATCCGAAGATAAGGCAATTACATTATTGTGTTCTTTGCCCGCGTCATGGGATCATTTCGTTACTTCTATTAGTTTCAGTTCGACAGAAAGTATTGAGTTTGATGATATTATTGGAGCTTTACTGTCTGAGGAAACAAGGAAGAAATCCAATCTAGAAACCTCTACATCTGAGGCATTGGTGATTAGAGGCAGACCAAAAGAAAGAGGACAGGGTCAGAGGGATTTCTCTCGGTCAAAGTCGAAGGGCAGAAAGAGAAATCTCAAGTGCTGGTTTTGTGGAAAATCTGGACACCTGAAGAAGGACTGTTGGAAGTGACAACAAGCCTCCAAAGAAGACCCTCCAAAAGAGACGAAGGAAGCAAACGCAACTGAAACAGGTTCGTCAACAGGGTCAAGTATGGTTGATGAAATTTTATCAATTACTATTGGTTCACGTCATGATCAACAATGGCTATTAGATTCTGGTGCTTCAAACCACATGTGTCTTTATAGACACTGGTTTATTACTTACCAGTCTATAGATGATGGAGTAGTTTACATGGGTAATGATATTTCATCTAAAGTTGTGGGAATTGGTAGCATCTGAATTAAAATGTTTAATGGAACTGTTAAAATACTAATTGATGTAAGACATGTACCTGATCTTAGGAAAAACCTAATCTCTTTGGGAGTCTTAGATAGAGGAGGTTATAAGACTATTGTTCAAGGTGGAGTTATAAAGATCTACAAAGGAATTCTACTGGTTATGAAAGCAAAGAACGTTGGTAACCTGTTTCTGTTAGAAGGGAGGACTGAATCAGATCATGCGATAGCAGTATCTGAGAACGACGGTGATTCTGTTCGACTGTGGCATCAACGATTGGGTCATATGAGCGAACAAGGATTAAAGGTATTAACTGATCACAAGTTACTTCCTAACCTAAAGTCTTTAAAGTTAGATTTATGCAAGCACTGTGTTTATGGAAAACAGAATAGGCAGAGATTTAAAACCGGAAGACACACCAGTGAAGGAATCCTACACTATATCCATTCTGATGTTTAGGGACCATCCCCTACTATTTCATATGGAGGATCATCATATTTTGTAACTTTTATAGATGATTTCTCTAGGAAGGTGTGGATCTATATGTTAAAGAGTAAGGTTGATGTATTTACAGTTTTCATGCAGTTTAGAGCTTTAGTGGAAAAGAGCACCGATAGACATTAAATGTTTAAGAATGGATAATGGTGGTGAATTTATGTCAATGGAGTTTGAGAATTATTGCAAAGAATTTGGGATCGATAGGCATAAAACCACTGCCTATACTCCTCAGCAAAATGGAGTTGTTGAACGCATGAACATGACTCTTCTAGAGAGAGCAAGGAGTATGCTTAGTAACGCCAATTTGCAGCAGGAACTATGGAAAGAAGCAGTAACTATAGCTTGTTATCTGGTGAATTGATCACCATCAACAACAATAGAATGCAAAATTCCTGAGGAGGTATGGACAGGTCACCCTTGTAATTATTCTAATCTTAAATTTTTCGGTTGTGATGCCTATGCTCTAATTCTGAAACATCAGCGTTCTAAATTAGATCCAAAATAAAAAAGGCTTATCTTTGTTGGATATGGTGATGGTATTAAGGGGTACATGTTGTGGGATCCTACTACCCACAAGATCACCATTAACATAGATGTAATATTTGATGAATCATCTCTCATCAAATCAAATGTAGATGTTCAAATGAAACAACAAGTACCTAAGTATCAACAGATTCAGTTTGAAACCAGTTCAAATACAGATGAAAGTGAACATGAACAAGTTTCTAAAGATGTTCATGAAGAAGTTCCTGCAGAAGAAAACGTGGATGATGATGACATTCAACAAATTGTGGATGAACCACAAACTTCCCTAAGGAGGTCTACATGGGTCAGAGTTCCTCTGAGAAGGTATGATGATTTTGTTTCATCAACTTCTTTAAGTACTAATGATGATGAACCTTCGTGCTATCAGGAAGTTGTGAAGGGTTCAAATAGTGATAAATGGAAAGAAGCGATGAAGGATGAAATGAAAACATTAGAGAGGAATGCTACATGGGACCTGGTAGAGCTTCCAAGAGACAGGAAAACTGTAGGTTGCAAGTGGGTCTACAAGCTGAAGAAGGGTGTTGATGATAAGGTGGAAAGGTACAAGGCAAGGTAGGTTGTGAAAGGGTATTCTCAAAAAGAAGGTATTGACTTTCATGAGATTTGTTCACCAGTTGTAAAGACCGTTTTAATTCGAATTGTGTTAGCATTAGTTGCATTGCTTGATTTGGAGTTGGAGCAACTAGATGTTAAAATTGCTTTCTTACATGGAGATTTGGATGAGGAAATTTACATGGAACAACCAGAAGGGTTCGTTCATAATTGCAGCAAGAAATTTGTTTGCGGGCTCAAGAAATCATTGTATGGTCTGAGGTAGTCGCCCAGACAATGGTGCAAGAAATTTGACTCTTTCATGGTGAGCCAGAATTATACAAGGAGTGAGTATGACCATTGTGTCTACTTTAAGAAATTGAATAATGGCATATTCATTATCTTAGTATTGTATGTTGATGATATGATTTTAGCAAGAAAAAGCATAACTGAGATCAACAGGTTAAAGGCTCAGATGGCTAGGACGTTCAATATGAAAGATCTAGGAGCAACAAGGTAGATTTTGGGCATGGAGATATTCAGAGACAGGAGGAATGGTAAGATTTGGTTGTCACAACAGAAGTATGTTGAGAAGATACTTTTGAGGTTTGGTATGAACGATGTGAAACCAGTTTCAGTCCCCTTGGCTTCTCATTTTAAGCTTTCTTCAAGTGTATGTCCTAGTACAAAAGAAGAAAAGGAATATATGTCTCGAATACCATATGCTAATGCAGTAGGAAGTCTAATGTATGTGATGGTTAGTACAAGACCATACATTTCACATGTAGTTGGGGTTGTCAGCAGGTTTATGGCAAATCCAGGTAAAGAGCATTGGGCAGCAGTGAAATGGATGCTTCGGTATCTGAGGGGCACAAGTGATTACTGTATCACCTATAACAGTGGTCGTGAGTTAGTCTGTGGATATGTTGATTCTGATTTTGCAGGTGATCTGGACAAGAGAAGGTCGACTTCAGGGTATGTCTTTACTCCTGCAAGTGGAGCTATTAGTTGGATGTCAAAGCTACAGAACATTGTTGCTTTATCCACTACAAAAGCAGAATATGTAGTTGCTTCACATGCTTGCAAAGAGGCAGTTTGGTTGAAAGGTTTGTTTGGTGAGTTTGGAAGGATGCAGGTAAAAGTAAAGTTACTTTGTGATAGTCATAGTGCTATTCACTTGGCTAAGAATCCAGCCTATCACAGTAAAACAAAACATATACCTATCAAGTACCATTTTGTAAGACAGGTCATCGATGAAGGTGGAGTCTCTCTTGAGAAAGTGCATACAAAAGAGAACTGTACAGACATGTTCACAAAACCAATACTGTTAGAGAAGATACAATGGTGCTTGGCTTCTCTTGGCTTGCAGAAAAGGTGATGAACAAAAGCAGGAGCAAGGTATCAGGTTAATTGTTGTCAAGGTGGAGATTGTTGGAAACGGTGACAACGAATTTCCCATGATTAGGATTTCAGATCCAAAAATTCAGCGTTGGTTGTAACTATTCAGCCCAACTTAGAATTTGTTGTGAACGCATTCTATAATAAGTTTTCCATGTAATTGTATATAAATTATGTAAGCCCGTAGAGGCAAATATGGAGTGGTGAAAGATGTGAGTGAGTTGTTGTAATCTCCATGATCTGAATAATAAGACAATCGATACCTATGCTTGGTGGACATAGCCCAACGTTTGGGTGAACCACGTAAATGACTATGTTTCTTGTTTGCATTCTTATTGATTGTCTTATGTTAATTTGTGTTTTCGCATTGGCAAATTGAACACATACCACTCCCTATCATCATTTTTTTTGTGCTCTTAACTCTGCTTCTCTTTAATCTTTTTTCTGGGCTCTTCCAGCATTTTTTGCTGGGTCTTCTTGCTCAAACTGAACAAAACCTTTGACTAGCCATTTTCATCTGTGGCCACTTTGCAAGAAAGAATTGGACCAAAAGCAGAGAACGTATCATGCACTGCTCTGTTATCTATTGATTTATCAAGATTCTCAATAAAGACATTTGCAGACCCACTTTTACGAATGTTGGGATAACGGTGGGAAAACATTATCCTCATTGGCTTCCCATTTACAGGACTGAAATTTAGAACATCCAGAGCACAGCTAGCTCAGGAATCCATGTTTGAGCCCAACGCCCTTCAGTTGTTCTTTTCCTTTGCAACGTTGTTTATATTTATTGAAGAGTCGAGCTTTATTTATATTTATTGAAGAGTCGAACAAAATAGGATAACTCATTTCCACAATGTATTCATACATTCATGAGTCTCCGTTAAAACACATGGGCTTTGTGCTTTCCATGCAAAAAAAAGAAACCATGAATAAGGATCCATGATACTTTCGAACTCATAAAGACTCTTCTGATTAAAGAATGGCTTCCATTCCAACGAATGCACTTAGATGGTTTACACATGGATAAGTTGGCATATTTTTTGTTCAACATCATTGGTTAAGTCAACCCATAAAAAAAAAAAATCAAGTCATTTAATTCACATAAAATCCCTTGGTGACTCTCACATAAGGCATTCAATCCATGTGTTATGAATAGAGTAAAGATCCTTTATTTAAATAATAATAATAAAGAATAAAGATGTCATATGGAGGATATGACATATTTGCTTTTGGAATGGTATAGGATAGAGTCTATGAAATAATGCCACAAATGAAAGGGAAAGGCATGAGCAAGAACATTGCAAAGTGAATCATGTAAAACTAAGGAATTAGTATACTTGGTGAAATAATATGGTCTTTGACATGTGTGTCATTAGTGAAATAAGACGTCATGAAATAAAGCAAGGAGTACGTAAAGAGCTCTGTTTAGAAAAGAGTCAAGCGCTATAATAAATTCACTAAGAACAGTGCGTCAACATCCAATGAAAATAAGCAAGACTTGTGCATGTAGTGTGACAGGGGAGGGAGCCTGGCAATGCTTTGTCGGCTAAGTCCTGTTGACAAAAATCATCGTCAACACCTCTCATAGAAAATATGGTTTTTAATGTTGATTAATGTTATTTTCTATTGAGGACAACCTTTTTATTTTGATAATGTTTTGGACAACAAATACATATTTAGACAGTGTTTTGGATAGCATGGATATAATGTCATTTTTGGATATAGTCATGTTATAATTGACTGATATTAAAATAGTTGATCATTAATATGAGAATGGGAGTTACAAGGAGGATGTTTGAATCAAATGTTCGAGGTTTTATACGTCATGTTTTTTATGATTATTAAAAGAAATTGAAAAGGGGAGTCACAAGGGGGCCCACCTATTTAGTTATTATTTAATTAGACCCTTACCTATATATATTATTATTTATTTGTCTCAACTAATTAGTTGAGCTATTAAGCTTAACAAAAGAAAGGTAGTTGAACTGCCATAACTTATTGAGAAATGATAAAAGCTCAATCAAATGAAGAGACAAGGAAAAAAGATAATAGAGGGAGAACTTATACTATAAGGTTTGCTCTATACTTGTGAGATACTTTCATTTTGCATTCCTTTTGAGTTTACCAGAAGGCTTAATCATCTTGATGACAACATGATCTTATTGAAGGCAACATGTTTCAAAACCGAATCATATATTTCAACAGCTTGTCTTTAAAGGTGTATGATTTATCTTTGGCAGTCTATGTGTTCTTGTCTTTTTATGAATTAAATTTCATGACTAATAAAGAGTATTTTGCAGAGTCAAGTGACAGTACTTGGTGGCAGGCTTATCTAGATTTTTAGCTTCAATTTTCTTTTGTTGTCAGAGCCTTTGTGTATGGTGCTCATCGGAGGCTTCTAAATATGACTTTGGTCCTTACCCTCGCAGGGGTTTGTAAAGAGAATTCATCTTTGTATCTCAAAATGAAATCAATATAAAAATCAGATTTTTTATTTCAGTCTCACATATGTATTTTGATGATTTGGTTCATATTTTGCTTTTATCTCCATGTACATACTCATGTAATTTATGTTTAGTATATTTCTTTTGCACAATTACATATAATATATAAAAACCAGCTTTGGTCCCTCGTACTTAGTACCTGTGGATTAAGTGATTGTTTCTTTTATTTTTAGGCTATAAACCTCGGGTAACATTCCCAACTATCTTGCCTTAACCCAACAAGATCTCAAAATGCTTGAGTAAGGTTCCTCATACCTTTTCCTCAAGAGGGTGGTTCCCTCACCTTCCTTTGATGATATAAGGGTGATCATTTGGCGACTCCACAAAGTTCAAGGAGGTATACTAACCCTCCTAAGGCCTACAAGAGAAGGGTCTCTCACATGTCACCTGTAGTAAAATCATTGTTTGGAGGAAACCTTCATTTTCCTACAATGGCCATCCGATATCTTCAAGCCTTTGGACATGTATGTCATCCCAGGATACCCTAGGAAAATGCCTCCTAAGTATGAGAAATGGTTGCCCAAGTTTTTCGGTAATGATGTAACCACTACTGAAGAGCATATGAGTAACTTTTGGGCCTTCTTCCAATGTAACCTCATGAGTGATGATGTTGAGGATTTAATGATGAAACTTTTCTCATCCACTCTTATTGATGCTACTAGGAGGTGGCACAAAAGTCTCCCTAACAAAAGTATAAATACTATGGATCAACTTAAAGAAACCTTTCTTAAAATATGGAGTATTAAAGAGGATCCAAACCTATTATTGATGTGACTTACTGAAATAAAGAAGTTGGAAAATGAAACTATTAAGGAATTTGATGCTAAGTTTGAGAAGTTTCTTCAACAAATCCCTAGCAATCATCACCCTGGGAAAGATTACCTTCTCTTCCTCTACATCAAGGCTTTCCCAGAACACTTTGGGTATTTTCTCAAGGAAAAGGGTCCAACCACCATTCAAGAAGCCCAAGAAATGGCTACAAAAATCAAGGCTAATCTTTCATCATGCAAGGTAGAACCTTTCTATGCCCCAAGGGCCAAGGCCGATACCAAACCAAGGATAGTACACAATGTTGAGCCCGTTCAAGATGTTAGTGCTCCATGGGCATGAATTGAAGAGGATATAAATGACCTCACCAAGAACCAAACCTTGGTGATGAACAAGATCACTAATTTGGAAAGGGCACAAAAACAAGCCCCAAAGCCTCCTTTTATGGGGCAACCTCAAAATCCTATCCAAGTATGGAGAGCTCAAGTTCCTAATGAACAAAAGGTTCCCAACACTCTAGCTCCCTCGAACATTGTAGATGATACTCCTTGGTGCTTACCTTGTGGGTATGCACATTGGGAACATGAATTCCCAATGAATAATGGGGAACCTCATCAAATGAATCTCTTTGATACCATGAATCATGTAATTTTTGTATCTCCTCAAGTGTGCCTCGATATCACACCTCAAAAACTTGAGGAAGGAAAAAGGGAAGCGGCCAGGAGAGCTAGGATGGAAATCATAAACAAAATGGATGAGGAGTCGAGGGAGAGACTTAGGAAGAAGGAATTACAAGTATTCACAAGACGAAGAAATGCGTCACAAGCTCCACCCAGTGACCCTCACCTCCCTCAACAAGGACTTCCTCCTCCACTAACAAGCAATCCTCCTCCTAGTTCCACTTGTTCAAATACTAGTGACATTGACTTGAATATTGACATAGACAATGTCTTGGAAAAGATCAATGTACCTATACCTCTAAAAGAGACCATTAAGATTCCTTCGATGAAAAGTAAAGTTGAGAAGTTCTTTATGGTACATGGTGAACCTATGGATCCTCCTATAATGCTGCAAGCTAATCATTTTAGACAAAAATATGGCGAGCACCCACATTTCTTCATGTCATTGCAAGTAAATAATAAACTCTTGAATAACTACATGCTTGACTTAGGAGCGGGTGCAAGTATCATATCCTTGAAAGTAATGAGGAAATTTGGTTTGGAAACCACAAGGCCTTATAGAAATGTCTACGAGATTGAATCTAGGGCCATTCTCACACATGGTGTAGTAAAGAACGTAAAGGTCTTCCTTGATTGATATCCCGAGATGGTTTTCCTTATGGACATTGTGGTCATAGATGTTCCAGATGTGTGGGGAATGCTCTTGTCTAGAAATTTGGTACAATGTTGGGTGGTACTTTGCAGATGGATTTGACCTATGTTATTATACTTGTGGATGATGATACTTATGTTCACATACACAACTTGACCATGGAAAAGAATCATGTTGAAGAGATTGACCTTGTCCCAAAGACTAAAAAGATCCCTATAGTAGTAAGGAGATCCCTTCCATATTTTTGTCTAGACGACCTTCCTTTTGCTTAGGAAGAAGATTTTGATGCTATAGAATGGCCTAAGAAGGAAGATTACCAGCAACAGTTATACAAGTATAAAAATAAGAAAATTGGCTCAGTCAAAATATTGAAGAAAGATGAAAAAGAGTTATTGACTAGGCCGAGCGAAGATGATGTCCTTACAACAAAATACCACCCCCCTCCCTCGAAACAATATACCAGGGTAATACAAGAACTAGTTGACCTTAAAGGAGGGGATTAAAAACAAGGAGATCTGGTCTCAGAGTGGGATACAAGGAAGGGCCAGCTCAATACATGAAGGGAGTTTGGAAAATTTTGGTCGGGTCCCTACAAGATTGGTAAGAAGTTCGTCAATGATTCCTACTACCTATCCACATTGTAGGTAAGGAGACGTCCACTATTGGTTAGTGGGTCCCTTCTCAAGACCCATCATGGAGAAGGTAGGTTAGGGCATTTGCACCTTGCATTTCATTTGTATATATCTTGCATCATGCATATCATGTTAGAGTAGTTTTGCATTTTCATATATACATGTTGCATTCTCATTTTGAATACATGTTAGGAAATTGCATTTTTGCTTTATCATTTTGTAGCTAAGGAAAACTTTTCTTTTCAACATGGTTTTGATTATCACTGATAGCTAGTGGATCACATCCACTGACATATACGTCTAAAGTGCTTTGTTGGTTGAAGTGGGCACATGGTTGCACGGTCTTGAATGACCAAATATGTTGAGGTTCTTATGCGCTCTACGATGAGTGCATGTCCCAATGTTGAAGCCAAATGTTACCCCCCATGCCTACGGTTAATTGGAGGAGATCATGTCTCAAGGCCCACAATGGAGAACATGATCTACACCATGATGATGATGATCAACACGTCCACAGTTGGCATCCCAGCAACCCCCCTCATTTGTTGGATCAACCAAGGCTCATCACATTCAAGCAACCCAAAGTATGGGAGATGGTAAGCTCTTGTCACCATGAGGTATGTTAGTCCTTCTTTCATGTAAAGTGTTGTACCTAATTTTTTAGGCATGTGGATGAGGATCTTTGGTCAAAGTTGGATAATGGATCACTGGTTTGGGAAATTATGTCAATTGCCTCATTTCACCTTCGTGGTCAACTTCTAATCCCTAGTCATGTGTTGTCACCGCCCAGGGAAAAGGGGTGATACTGGAGGGCCTTCCAAAGGGTAACGTCCCACTTTCGATCATACTTAACACTGTCCACCCTGAATCCTCTCATATTATACTAAACTTTGGCTATGGTCCATTCTCTCATGAGAAGAGGGGCTAAAGGCCTGGAGGTTGTTCCCCAACTGCTATAAAAGAATAAGAAAATGATGATGAGTAGTTTTTCATTTTCATATATACATGTTTCATTCTCATTTTGAATACATGTTAGGAAATTGCATTTTTGCTTTATCGTTTTATAGCTAAGGAAAACTTTTCTTTTCAGCATGGTTTTGATTATCACTGATAGTTGGTGGATCACATCCACCAGCAGATACTTCTAAAGTTCTTTTTTGGTCGAAGTGGGCACATGATTGTAGGGTCTTAGATGACCAAAGATGTTGAGGTTCTTATGTGCTCTATGGTGAGAACATGTCCCGATGTTGGAGCCAAATGTTACCCCCCATGCCTATGGTTAATTGGAGGAGATCATGTCTCAAGGCTCACAGTGGAAAACATGATCTACACCGTGATGATGATGATCAACATGTCCATGGATGACAGCTCAACAACCCCCCTCATTTTCCTCCTAGTTGGATCAACCAAGGTTCATCACATTCAAGCAACTCAAAGTATGGGAGATGGTAAGCTATTGTCACCATGAGGTATTTTAGTCCTTTCTTTCATGTAAAGTGTTGTACCTAATTTGTTGGGCATGTGGATGAGGATCTTTGGTTGAAGTTGGATAATGGATCGTTGGTTTGGAAAATTGTGTCAATTGCCTCGTTTCACATTGGTGATCAACTTATGATCCCTAGTCATGTGTTGTCACCGCCCAGGGAAAAGGGGTAATATTGGGGAGGCTTCCCAAGGGTAATGTTCCACTTCCGATCATACTTAACACTGTCCACCCTGAATCCTCTCGTATTATACTAAACTTTGGCTATGGTCCATTCTCTCATGACAAGAGGGGATAAAAGCTTGGAGGTTGTTCCCCGACTGCTATAAAAGATTAAGAAAATGATGATAGAAAAGAAAGTGAACATAGCAAAGAAGGACCACTAAAATATGGTCCAACTTGAGCTCTACTCATTCAATGCTTTCCTCGGTCCCAAAAAAGTAATGCTAAAGTTTGGAAACATATAAAAGGGGACCCACAAATTTGCAAATTATAAATGAAGGCATGGACTACAAAAAGGAAAAAAAGGGTTTGGAAAAATTGGCATGCAAATATTGGGTAACTCAAGAGCAAGCGCATCCTCCACAAAGGCGCGCATAGAGATGGATTTATGACAACATAAGCCATGAAGTGAGCCCCAAACCATATCATTTTCACACTTACTCTTGGTGGGTTTTTACTTTGCCTTGTCACTCTCAAGACCTATCCCTCTACCTAGGTTATTTTATTTCCTGTCTAGGTGGCACACATAATAGGGATGGATGAAGACCCTCCCATACTTAAACTTGGTAACTCACATGGGGTCCTGGGCCAGTGTGATGCTTGAAGGGGATACTGAGGTGAATTATCTTGCATGGATTATATCTTAAGTTGCAACTTACTTTGTATGCTTTAAGGACTAATGTTTCTTATGGAATTTGGATAACCATATTTTATACTTTGGTTTGTTTTGGATGCCCCTAACATGGTTCTTGAGGGACGTCTTGGGCTTGTACCCAGGACGTTGTGTCGTATTGCGGGACTTTGGCATGTGTTATGGAGAGCAGTGGGTCATCTAGTGACTCACCACCCTCTGTCAATGGCTCTCACAATCTCAGACCCTTGAATGAGTGACAAATGGGCTGGGTTTGAGCAATTCTGGTCATTAGGCCACACATAAGTGTCAGAAGCCCCACAAGCTGGGAAGAGTACCCCAGGGCTTTGGTGCATAGAGGATGGAGGACGTTGCAATAGTAGATGTTTGGACATCACTTGGAGATGTAGTTGTAGCCCTTCTAGCCTTAGATGTTGCCTTTGTAGGCCCTTGAAGTCACCCTTCTATCCCTTAACATCATCCTTGGCTAGGGTTTTGGTGGATGGATTGGTACTAGAGATGATTGACATGGATTTGGGCAAGGAAACACCTCATTTCACACTCTTTCACCCTCGAAGGATGCCACTTGGCCTTTGAATGCCCAATGTTTTGCTTTAGAGGAAAGACGTCACCCTCTCCTAGCATGATGTCATCCTTATTGCAAATGAAGTCACCCTTTTTAGGGTTTTATTATGCATTTTTGTATTTTGGCATATTGTTAGTGGCAAATTAAGGGGTCGGCCCCACTTACTTTACATTGTTGAAAAATTATGTGGACAAATTATGTTAAGGTTGCCTCATATAAAAAAGGTAAACCTCGTTTTTATTTTGGATCATCACTTCTCACCTTTATGAGACATACTTCTGGAATGTTTTCCCTTTTGGGGTTACTAGCTCTCTTGAACTCATGCGTTATGCTTGGAAGGTCAATTGTGGATGCTCTTTTCTGATTTTGGATGGAATTTTATGTAATTAGGGTTTTATCTCATGGTTCTTGGTGAAGTAAGTGAATTTTCTGCAATTTCATTCTTATGTTATTAATGTTTCATGGTAAATTTGTTATTTCATGTTAGATGTCTTGCTTGGTGAAACCCTGAGAGAGGAACATAAGTGCTTCTTCCTCTCACAAGGTAATTTTGTCCAAAATTTGTGAAAGAATCCTTGCTAGGATTAGACTCCTAAAGCCCTAAAGTGCTAACACTTTAGGATTTTAGCCCTAGACTTTTGATTTTGACCTAGTTGAAGCTACAAGAAGGGAGAAATGGTTTCTAGGGCCCAAATGTGCTTGCACCCTAGAAGTCCTTCTCCTCAAGATTCAAACCCTAAGGCCCTAATGTGCTAGCACCTTAGAGTTTGAATCCTACCTCTTGGTTTCGAGTAGGCCATCATCCAATCCTAGTTATATTTCTTGTTATAAGACTCCATAACCCTTTAAAGGCAATTGTTTCAAAGCATTCTCACGGTGAATTAATCAGCAAATTCTTCCTCTCAACTCTCTTAAGCATTCTACTAACTCTACTAACAATAACATTGGAAAACTTACAAATAAACTTGTTGTTGTTACAAAAGTTTGTTACAACCATCTGATAACACTCTTATTTGTTGCATACACTCTTGTAAAGGTGGCATAACAGATTTAGAAATTACATCTAACAATTGGATGTTATTCTACTGGATGTATGGTAAGTTTTCATTGTCAATTGTTACATTTCTTAGCACTAATTGTTGCCATTTTTGTAAATCATTTACTGTTATCATATCATTTTTTACCACTACAAATTTACAACAACCATTGCAACTTAAATTGTCTAGTGTCTTTAAGAGGTATTAACTGCATGTTTGGACTTGGAAATAATCATATATATGTTGTAAATTGTTCTTGTTCCCGATAGGTACTCAAACAACTTCATACCTCTTTTTGATCAAATTTTGGTATGCTCATTTAACCATAGACAATGTCACATCATTGTCACTCAACCATAGGCATTCACATATGCCACCCTCGAGCACACTAACCTTTACTTAGAATAATTCTAACAAGTCTATTGTTGGGCCCGAGATATGATCACTTTATGGTAATTATTATACACTTTTTTATACATGTACATGTGTGTTTGTCATATTTTAAAGGAGCTTTTTGAAGAATTTTATGATAAAATGGTATAATCGGCATAAGGTATGTGTAATTCATGTTTAATGATTAAATCAAGTTTAATTCATCATGTTCTATGATTTCCAAGAGTTAATTCATGTTTTTCTGTTGTTACAGGGAAAAACGCACCATGTTTTCAATTCCGACACTTGATCTGGCACTCGTTCTAGCACTCGTTCCGGCACTTGATCCAGCACTCGTTCTGGCACTCGATCCGACACTCGTTCCAGCACCCAGTATTGCACAAAAACGCAAGGCGAGTTGGCGGTTATGGCATTGGCGGCCAGTGATGGAAAAATCAAACACATGGGTTTTGTTTATCCTTGCCCCCTCCAGCTACTAAACTCAAGACAACTCAATTTTAGTTGTCTAAAGAGGGCGATTATTGGCTTGCTCCGTTTTGTTAGTTAGGGCATCATTTATTGTAATTTGTCGAAATTAGAAGTGGTTCAACCCTCCTGAGGTCGACCACTTGGGTTGTGAGCTTATAAATACTGATAGGATGCTCATCAGATTGTTACCCAAGTAGAAGAGCCATTAGATTAGAGACAAATTTGTTTTTCTCTGTTTTGGTATTTTACATTGCCAAAATTGTGTCAGAACTGCGTTTTCATGTTTTCATGGTGAATTCGGCCTGCTGAAGTTCGTGGTGTGCTTGTAGGAAGTAGCCACGACTTGCTCGGGGGCCCACCAGTAGTCTGGTAACTATCTTTGTGTTCTTTTATGCATTTCATAATTTAATTAGTTTGTTGTAATTTTATGTACATGCATATTTTGTTAACTAGTTTGTTGTAGCTTAATTGTTTTAATTGTTTTGCAGGTTAGATGATGATATATATTAACATGCAGTGATTTGTAGAGTAGGAAAAGACTTGCAAGTCTCTTTACTAACCCTCATGTGCATTTCGATGTTAAATTATGCTTTATTTTATAATTTTATAAATAAGTTTAAAATAGAATTTTAATTAGATAGAACGGAGTTTTAATTTGGGTTTCTTTGACAAGGATTGATGGATAGATAGAATTAGTTCTAGTTTCTAGTCATAGCTTGCTTACTTCAGTTTATATAGATTTCATTTAATTAGTTGTTGGTTAAATTAGATCGTCAATTTACTTTTTAATATCATGCTTTAAATTTTTGTTTTTAATTATTTCTTTATCTTAGTTTGAATGGTTAGAATAGACATAGTGTAGTTTCCTTTCACGCAATTTCCTTTCCTAGAATTAAAATGCAATTACATTTCTTAGTTAATGGTTGAATCTAGTTTTTCTTACATAGTATAGATATAGAATGATGATCTCGTTATGTTGTTGATGGTTTATACATGATGCAAGGTATTTAAACATTGTTTTTGTCATGGCTAAATTCTCGTTGGATTGTTTGATACATACCTTTCATTTTGCCATTGAGATTAGTGTTGAGTTTATACCGTTGGAATTGTCCTTTGTTGTCAAATGTCATCAAGATATCATCTGTCACCACCGAAGGCATTCACACAACCACCAGCATTACATTTGAGTGTTTCATATCTTAAAGATAGTTTCTTGTTTTTATAAGTTAAGATATAGTTGGTAGGCTTTCTTGCTTTCAATAAAATAGATTTCCTTTCATACATTGCATTGAGCATTTAGATTTCCTTTCACGCATTAGAAATAGTTTTGCGTCAGGCATTTAGTCCACTTGCCTCTTAGGCTAGATAGTTGTTCAATGAGAAGTCGTTGCTTACTTGTCCATTTGCTTTAGTAGGATAGATGGTTGTCTTTGCTTACTTGTCTTTTGCTTTAGTAGATTAGTTAGGTGTCTTTGCTTACTTGTCTATTTGCTTTAATAGGTTAGATAGGTGCTTTTGTTTACTTGCTTATTTAATTGCTTTCATAGGGTAGTTGCTCATTGAATGTAGGTTGGCAAGTTAAAATAGTTTCTTTCATCATTTGCTTATTATGCTTAGTAGTTTGCCTTTGCTTATTGTTGAACTAGTTTTCTTTACATAGGGTTTTTGCTTGCTCTCTTAGGAACTATCCATCGACCCTTGGCCCAAAAGTACTTAGGTTACCTAGTTCCAAGTTGCTTAGTAGGGTTTGCTCATTAGATAGGTTTGCTTGAATAGATTAGTCTTAGATAGTTGCTTTCATTAGTTAGATTATACTCCTACCAACCTTTTACCTTTGGCATATATTTTGCTACAACTCTAAGTTTACTTACCCCGGGTTGACAATTTAATTGAGGGTATTTTAGTGTCTTTTTTAGTACATATAAAACACCTAACATCTACACTTGAACTAACAGATAAACCCTAGCCACAATATTGCTGCAGCAACAACACAATAACCATACAAAGATAGTGTACCTTACACCAAGAGAAGCATAAGAGAAATACCAAAAATATTGCTACACTATTCCTCCAGACTTGTGCCCTCTCCAACTATAATTGCATCTCTCCAAACATGCACCCTAGTTGCCACTACAGTTCCTCCTTAGATTTGTGCACTGGCTAAGTGAGTGAGTGCGCAAATGAGCTAAGGCGTCACCTTATTTATACTTATTCTGCCAGTGAACTTTTCCCACAGGGCCAACCTGTCTTTTCTGGCAAATATAATTTACTTTGACTTTTTCTGGCAGGGCCAACTTCTCTTTCTGAGTTTCTTATAATTTTATTATTATTCTCCTTGGGTCGACTTCTCTTCTAGGGTTTCCACACATATGTTTAATGGTTCTCTTACTTCCAAAATATTCTAATATAAGTACAAAGGTTACTCTTGGAGGTTAATACCTCATGTAGATACCAAAACATCAACGCTTTTCTTACCTTGACCTAAACCATTTCTTTAGGTGATGAAGAGAGGGGGTGGTAGGCTTTGCTACTATACTTGCTACTTTGATCCCTTGAGGTCACTTGTAGTTCACTTCTTCCATCAGTAAGCGAGGGAAGTTCCTACTAAGGTGACAATTGTGGGTTCTTCCATTGTTACGCAAGATTTGGGGACTTGTGGTGGGGGTTTGCACAAGTACAAATCTTGTGATAACAAGCATGATACCCTAATTTTTGTCGTGTATTGTAACTCAGGTAGGGTTTATACTGGTAACTCGACCGATGTTGGATCAAATTTGCTTGCTCAATTGTTCCATCGTTTGTTGATTGGATAAGTCGATTTCTTCTTTTTGGGCCTAACATGGTTGTTACCTATGATTTGAGTATGGCTCCGATGCTTCACTCAAAGCAAATGATTAAGTCACACATTTGGTTGCTTGACTGGTTCAACTAAACCCTTTGCTTTCCCGTCGACTATCAACTGACTTCAGTTTGTAGCTTCATGACTCGACTTGGCTCATTTCTCTCAACTGCATGCATGACTCAAGGCTAGACCAAACTGATACTTTTTCTGATTCGACCAAATCTCATCCCATCGACTAGTGACTCAACTCGACCTGTGTACATACTTCTGACCTAGATTGGCCCAAGCACTCAACTCGACCGAGGATCAGATCAACTCATGGATTCCCTAGCTCTCGCGGATACTCTACTTTCTTTGACTCGACTAGAATTTTTTTTTGGATGACTCACTCATCCATGGAATCTTCCATCAAACCCCTTCATTGGATTGTTCACTTTCCCTACGTGATTGACTTGGCACCAACCAGAACTACGATCTGTCGATTGGTGGCTTCTTGGCATGGATGATTGGATATGTGTGATTGGTATCCTACACGCACAATTGGTATGTGCATGGATCTACATTACCATTGTTGAATAGAGGTCAATTACTTATTAGAGGTAGCATACTAGAAGACCAAATCGGTATAAGTCGGTTGGTGAAGCCAAACTTACTTTTTTTGGTCAACTTCCCTTCACTTCATTTCCTTTTTCAAACCATTATTTGCAAGTTTGGTGTTTTGATTCATGCCCTCTATCGACGATGGGTATGCTTGATGAAGATGAAGTCTTGCTTCTTCAGAAATTGCATGAGATTCGTGAGAAAAAGGTCATTGCCTTGTAATAGTCTCATGATTGACTTCATACATAGGTCACTGACTTGAAGATTTTCATTGCATAGTTGCAGACTGAGAATCAAAAATTGAAGAATGAACTAAAGACAACCCATACCCAGCTAGAAGATGAGGATGCCCTATTTCAAATTGGTCTTTTACTATTGTTTGATGATAAATCGAGGAAAATTGTTGATTTAGAATGAATAATGGAGACTACTTTCTAGGATCTTGTAGATGAATTTGGAAGTAAATCATATATTGTTGATGATCTAGAGAAATAAGTGAAAACTCTTTCTCATACGGAAAATAATTTCTTGAATACAAACATTTGCAGAATGGAAGAATCCAATACCGAAGTACCAAATGAAGTTTCCCATTTACATGCCTCTATTGATGAGCTTCGTGAAGAAGCTACTCCTCTTCAAGAAGATAACAACCAATTTTTTTATGAATATAAAGCTTTGAAAGAATATTACAATGCCTTATTGATGTAGCTGACTAAGAAGGATGTGACTATTCAAGACTTGCAGGACTACAAAAAGAATCTTTAAGATGAATTCCGTTCACTATAGAATGCTGAAAAGAAGATTGTTGTCGTTGAGCTGGCAGTCTCGCCTATTTTTTCTTCCACCCTTGATATATTTTATTGTAGTCTGGTTGTTTGTAAGAAGACTAATGATTGTGTTGTTTCTCCCAACTTTGAAAAACACACTACAGGTATTGGGTCCCAACTATTGAGCAAGATGGGTTATACCGAAGGAGCACTTGGGAAGAATGGACATGGTAATGTTGTTCCTATTACCCTTGAGATGAAGTCTCCAAGAACAGGTCTTTGATATGATGTTGTTGTTGCCTCCCTTCCTATACTTGGCCTTACTGCAACCATGGAAGTTTTATTTATTGTAGGTGGAGTTCAAAATGATTTGCCAGAAGAGAAACCTATCATTGATTGTGTTGAACAGATTGATGAGTTGGTTGTTTCTAATAAACCATAATTTGAGAATGTTATTATAGATGACATTGTTGATGATATGTCAAGTTGTTCTACTCCTATAAGTGAAGCAAACGTTGATCCTATTTCCTTTGATCAATCAACACGGAAATATGTGCCCTATCATCTTCCTTTCCATAAACTTTGAAGGAATGGCCATCATGCTTTCCGATCCTTGCAGAAGAGATGTGAAAGATAAAACCATGGAACAATATTGATTACAAGGATAGACTATGGTTGGATTGATGAATGGTCATAGTAGAATCTAAACATATGTTTGATTACTTCATATCGTTGTGTATAATTAGTTGTACAGTCATGCAACGTTCCTCCTCCTTGTCGATTGCCTTAGAAGTGGTCGAACGAGGATTGCTCTGACATGAAAATATATTGGAGTTTGATTGGGATATTCATTGAATGGAGGTTTTGGTTGAGTTGTCCGCCGACTGGTGTTTTTGATGAGATCTATTGTTAATACTTATTGATCCCTCAATTGTGTTTAAGGGGGGGGGGGGAGTACTTGAAGTCATTGATGTGTAAACCTAATTGATGTCTTCTTCTTGACTAGACTTTTCTTGTTGCATCGAATTGGCCTTGATAAGACTGACCAAACCATGTTCGACTATGTTGTTGGGCGATGTAACATTGCTTATTGTACCTAATACAAAGTCTGTTTGGATATACATACTATTTGTATTGGTAGAGACTATTGGATTGACAAAGATTGATTTAGTGCATTTCTTCTCTAGTTGATTGATTTACTAGACCATGTTGTCTTGTTGTCTAGTCGAATGATCGACTAGAAATGTGTTTTGGACAAAAATTTCTTGCAACCAATTTGCAATGGGTAACTTCATTTTTGCATTGATCAACGTTGATGATGACATTGTTTAGACTTCTTCGGGAGTGTTATTGATCCAAAAAGGATCCAGAGAAGGCTAAGAATAACTCAGAACTCACAGAGGCAACTTTGAATGCTCAGAATGGCTCCAGCAGACAAAGAAAGGGCAAAAATTCAAAGTTCCCAAAACTCAATGGAAACGTCATGATCGCGAAGAGCACATCGCAAGATTTCTAACGGTGCAAACGGCTCGTCAAACGGAGTTACGGTTTGAAAGATATTCACGGTCAAAGTTGTGGTCAAGAAGGGCCACTCAGCGGGGGACACATCATCATCCATACTGTTGACAGGGCAGGGTGATGTCATCATATGAGATGTTGACATAAGAATTCCACGTGGTAGCATCAGACGCTGCCATGTGTCACCAGCCATTGGACTTTTCAAGGGTCCATGTGGACCAATAGAAAAGTGTCATGTGGCACCCCCAGGAGATGCCATGTGGCACCATCCGGAAGCGCCACGTGTCAATATGGAATGACTGGGAAACACGTCAGCATACAGATGGGTGTATCATTGGTTTCCACGTGGCCCAATCATGGGGTAACATGTGGCAGCCCGAGAAATGTTCAATGTTGACTCGTGAACAAAATTGGTTTTAAACAGGATATGGTAGGTCCATCAAATCTGGCGGACCATGTCAATATTAGCCAATGGTGGAAGTTTGATAGTGAAATCGCTAAAGTTAAAGGAGAAACCAATGGTCATATCAACGAATATATATAAACCAACACACAAAATGGAGTCCGGAGGGTTCGACCCCAGAACCTCCGCCTTACCCAACGCTCTAGTAACTCTGCCATAACCAACGTGCCACCGGTGTCACTTGGTACTATCCACCAATTCCATTATTTAAAAATTCCAAATCCGCCCAGAGCAAAAGGAGACGCGACTGTATCGTACGACCGTGGGCACGGATTACGAGGCATAATTTGTCATAATTGCAGGTTACAGAGGGCACGAAAACTGAGACAAAGTTTCTCTTGGGCCTAGGAGTGCCAGAGTCAGATCGAAGCGTGGAGACAGTCATTTTTGGATAATTCGATGCCACAAATCCAGTGGTGATATTTGTTTTCTGATTTGAGCATTATTTCTGCAGTTTGATTTCAGAGTGATGTATATTCATGTATTTGCCAAATTCTTTTGTTGAAATTAATGAAAGAGCCTACCCATTTGAGAGCAGGACCCGGAGACGTAGTTCACCAGGGACGAACTCTGTTATCAGGTTTTTATGTTCAGAACTAATGCCTATGTCTCTTCATTTTTAAGTTTTCCCTTCTTTAATGGTGCACTTTAATTTATGCTCATTTAATACAATTCTTTATAAGTCACGATGAAAAGATATCGAATCATGTTGGTATCAGAGCAGTCGTCTTTGACTTGAATTGTTCAGTGTGAATGCTTACTAGGGCCAAGCATAAGCAGGGTGAAGGAACTCTAAAGACTTTCAATTCCAAAGTTGGTTGTGTATCTAGAAGGAAGAAAATGGTAGAAGAGGACAAGCGTGATGAACATGAGAAAAACTTTCACATGGTGTTTTATCGCATGTCATAAATGGTCGAGCGAATGGATGGAGATTACAAGAAGAGGATGAAGAAGAAATGGAAGAAAAAGGAATCACATGCAAATGATGATGCTTCAGTAAACCAAGGGGTTGGAGGAGATCCTCCTGAGCCTCCGTCTTCACCTTTGAGTTCCAGTTCTTCTTCCTCTGAGCATTCTCATCATTCTAGCCAAAAAGTTTGTTTTAAGAAACCATTATTAAAGCTTGATGTAAAATTTGCTTTACCTATGTTTAATGGAGATGTGAATCCTGAAAATCTAGATAATTGGATCTAATAGGTTGAAGTGTATTGCCATGTCCACCATATTGATGAAGAGGAAGTTAAAGTGCAATTGGCTTCTCTTCGGTTGGAAGGCACCGCTCTCGTATGGTGGGAGAGCAAGCTTCAAGATGAAAGTAAGTGTGGTAAGCTTCTTTCCTCATGGTCGAAATTTAAATCAGCGATAAGGAAGGAATTTTATCCATTAGGATATTTACATAAATGAATGATTGAATGGCAAACTTTAAGGCAAAGTAAAGGACAAATTGTACAAAGTTTCACAAAAGAATTTAGGAAGAAAGCTCTTGCATTGAACATTCCTTTGGATTCTTATGAGACTTTAATGAAGTATATTGGTTCACTTCACAGTTATATTCGACATACTTTGCTCTTGTTTAACCCCACTAGTCTTGACGAAGTTTGTGTGCAAGCCACTCACCCTAGATTTTATTTTATCTCTTTATTCATATTGTATTTTTTCCTAACTAAGTCTTTAATTACTAGTTCTCTCACTTATTATAATTTTCATATTTTTCACCTTAACTAATATATTAACTCCTTATTATTATCACCTTAACATTTATTACTATTCTTTATTATTATTGGTCTTACCTACCATTAATTTTTATTTACATTTTTTCTCAACGAGTATATTTTTCTCCTTATTTCCCTTCCTCCTTCCCTCAAACGACTACCATCCTCTCTTAATATTTAAAGGCAAACCTCAACACACTCTTTTTCAACCATTAGATCTTTTAATGTCCCTAGTGATGGGTGGAGTGTCCACTCGAAACGTTGGACATTTCAAAACGTGACACACAGTTCAATCCAAAAATTTTCTAGCATTATGAGAATAAGTTACCGAGTATACTTTTATCACTTTTTCGGACTCGTACAAGTTATACGGAAAATGAAATCTTTGAGGTCTCCTTTAAGCTCTTTTCAAACTATCTAAACATGAAAATATTGTCAAGCAAGCTTGTCTCCTTTCACGCTCATTAAAGGATTTGAAAGGGCGTATTTCAAGTGGTAGTTTACCCCTTTTTCGGCCTCATAAGACTAATTACAAAAAAGGACTACTCTAACCATTTTGGTTAGAAGAGTTCTCTTTCGTATCGTTTTATACTTTTTTGGGCCCGTGGGACTAAAATTTACGAAAAAGTCAACTTTGGAGTTTTCTTTAAGTTCTTTTTAAACTCTCTAAACATGAAAAACCACCGAGTTTACCTTCTATGGGCTCGTAAAATTATTCATTGAAGGACCCATCTGGGACCGAACCTCTCCTTCTTCAAGTTCATTAAAAATATGATGAAGAACTCATTGAAGGTGAACTATACCGAGCATTTGTTATCCTCCTCAAGCCCATTAAAAAAGAAAGGGGTACTCATGAAGCATGGTGGCGTGAAAATTGAAAGAAGTGGGTCAAGTCTTTGTCGCCCTTGAACATAGCACATGTCTATATTATGTCATACAGTTGGAGTCCGTTCACCTCAGAGTCATAACATACTTTTTTGTTTTAGTTGAAGAGTTACTAATTCCATGTGTCATCATACTTTTTTGTTTCAGTCGAGAGTATCATGGTTGTATTCACATCATGGTTGTCATCACATTAGGTCATGGTTCATGTCTCTCTAAGTGAACATCACCAAGTCACTTGTCGTGCCACCAGCAAATTTCAAGGGAAGTGTCAACTTTGCTCAACCTCTGCAGTATCATCAGTTTGTGTCCTCATGTCAGTCCATAATTCTCCATTCCACATCATTTCCAGTACCTGTTTCATGTCGATGATGCGGGATACATCATGGACCTCCTTCGACGAGTCTTTTCCCGTCGACTCCAACACATTATCAAGGAATTAGAATTAGAAACCAATTTAGTACCTTGGAGCATGCATGCCCCAATGGCGGGTTTCTTCACTTTCGTCATTAGGCTTCCATCATGAAGATTTCTCTGAATGTTTGACTTCAACTCATTGATTCACATTCAATGGATTATATTAAGGTACCTTGAGGATCATTGACATCAATGATGATTTCTCTCACACTTGTTAACAATATACATTAATGAATGGTAATCCAGTGGTTTCTACCATGTTCAACAACATGACATCTATTCACATGGTTAGATTCATAGCGGTTTGGGAATGAGATGAAGACCCTGGGTATCTATCAAGCACCTACCACTGTTATATATGCCTTGCCCAGGATGCAATGGAAGTATTTACCAATATATGTTGTTACATAGATCCACTTTGTATTGATCTGTGGCTATGTTGTTATCATATCATGGATCCACAGTGTATTGGTCGACGACCATGCTTTGAGTCATTTTCCGAGCATGGGTATGCCCTCCTCAAGGATACATATATACTATTCACTGATTGGTTGCATATTCCAACATGCTCTTCTTCTCCATTTCCTTGTCACACATCCTCATTTGTAAAGTGTTTCATCCATTCACTTCTCTCCTGGCCTTGCACTTTAGGGGGCACTCTGTTACACACAAAATTTGCACACTACCTAGTGTCGCACTTATGTACAGTTGCCTTGTTAAGTGTCGTAATATCAAAACAACACTTCTTTAAGTGTCACATTCATGTTTTACCAACTTAGACACCACGGGATACCATTTTGTCACTTCCCTAGTCAAGAAGGAGAAGGAAACATCATTTTTTGAAGGTTGAACACTTGATTTGTACCCTAGGTTTGACTTGGTTGGAAGGGTGACGCTCC
>ML785191.1:569396-587984 GCA_009831015.1 Picea engelmannii | reverse complement strand
AGAGACAAACTACCATGATGCTAGACCATAAAATACTCAAAGAACCATAGCCAATCCAATGCCAAGGCAATAAACCAAACACTAGAGAATATCCTCTCCTGAGAAATGCGCCTTTCTCTCTTCCTTCTTCCAGCAATTGGTAACTGCAGCTTCCTTCAATACTTGCGCACTAGATGAGTGAGCTGAGTGAGTGAACAAATGAGGCATTGGCTTCCTTTGTTTATACAAACTGGCAAGCACTGAAAGGATGTGTCTCTTCACTGGCAGAGTTGATTTCTCTTTCTAGGTAGTTAGAACCACTTTAATTTTCCTAGGGGGCGAATTCTTAATTTGCATATTACATTTAGGATTTGATCAATCTGCAAAAGGGGATAAGAATATTCTTTACAGTTACACAATATTTCAACACTTCCTCTTAACAAGAAGGATATTCTTTATCTTTTGACAGGTCACTGGATGTCATCATCAACTGAACAATATCATTTGGGCAATATCATCAAATGGATAATCATCATCAACTGGACAACAACATCAACTGGATAACAACATCAAATAGATAACATCATCAACTGGGTAACAACATCCACTGGATAACATCATCAACTAGACAACATCATCAACTGGGTAACATCATCAACTTGGCAACATCATCAACTGGGTAACAACATCCACTAGATAACATCATCAACTGGGCAACATCATCAATTAGGTAACATCATCAACTGGGCAACATCATCAACTAGGTAACAGGAGGCATCAATATAATCCACTTGGTCATCTGGCATCATGATCACTGACCGGTTCTCCATGAATCCATATTAAAGAAGTTTTGTTCTCTTTATCTTCACACAGAAGATACTCTTTCTTTCTTTCATCTCCACGCAAAAGATACTCTTTCTTATCTTCACACAAAAGATATTCTATGAGTTTTGTTATTCCTTTTATGTTCTTCCTTCTCTTGTAGTCATTTATCTCACCCATCCATTAGGGAGGACTACTACCATAGCTTCACTCCTAGTCATCCCACATGAGATCGAGAAGCTAAGATACTAGCCTCGACAAGACTAGACTCCCTTTCCATGATCCACATAGGATCATGACACAAACCTCAAGAGACAACTAACCATTCCACATGGTCAAGGTTTGTGTTCCGAGCTACTCAATCCTTAGCCAAAGGAGAGTATCTGCCCACTTCCCATTGGAGAAACATCCACACTCCTCTCTACGAGGGTGGTCACACCCCTCTCTACGAGGGTATTCTAGCATGTCCCTAGAGTATCCAAAACTCAACACTTGGACAGAGGCCAACCTTGGAAAATTTCTCATTCCCCTTATCTACAAAGGTCTCTTCCTTCTCTACAAAGGTCTCTTCTCTTTCTCCTTCTCTACGGAGGTCTCCTCTCTTTTCCTTCTCTATGAAGGTCTACCTATGGGATTTCTCATTCCATCTCTATGAAGGTCTCTTCTGTAATATCCTGGGTGCCTTCTTGAGTTCGAACATTTCTTTCTTTCTGACTTCATACTGGATCAACCTGCTCCTTATGCATCTATAAGAAAGGTACTGGAGCAACCTGTAGTTACCTGCATCTCATCAACTATATCTGAGTATCCATCTTTCTCTTCATCTTGAATATTTATTTTCTTCATCTTTAGGAGCCTCCTGCTCCTATAAATACTAGATATTGTCTGGTCTTTACTAACTGCCATATCATAAGTCCTTCTCATGTTGTCTAACTTTTGCAAGTCAAGGCATAAGTTCTTTCTTCCGAGACCTGTAAACTTACTTACAATATGCTTTATGAGATATGTCACTTAGCCAATCAGTCAACAACAATAAGCAGTAATCAAATAAAACTATATCATGATTTCTATCAGAGTAGTACACATCTTTTCTCAAGCAAAACTTGTTCAACCATGTACACATCTAAAACCCGAATCGTGAATAAGACTTTTGAACTCTTTTTCACTCTAGCTATGAAATTACCAAATTTTCCCTTACTATCATAGCTAAACACATACCTTTGTCACTCTCATGAGTGATCATACCTGAAATTAATATTTTATCTCTTCTTTATCCTCTTCTTTGATACTTTTGTCATAAATCTGCATAGACACTGAAATAAAACGAGGTTAATTAACATTCTCACAAAAATCTAACTTGTAATGATAAAGTATTAAAGTAAACAAGACACTAAAAATAACATGAATACTTATTTTTTCTTTTTTGTGTGGGGAGGCTCCACGGACTCCACCATTTGCTATCTTTCTTCAAATCGACTATCTTGAACTTAAAGTACATAATCCTCAATTTCTATAAAGATTTATTTCAGGGAGGAGATTCCTCTTCCTCTGCCGCATGTGCTTGATGCTTTCTTTTCCCTTTTTCTTAAGGATGGTCATARGAAAAGTGTCCCAACTTTTGACAGTTGTAGCATCTGATTTTTGAAACATCTTTCTTCTTATCTGGAACTCTTACAGAGTTAGCTTCTTTATTGTTCTTCCTAAAGGAACTTCTTMTGTTCTTTTGAATTGTAAGAGCTTTCTCTTCGTCAACAATTAATCTCGTKTGTTGGTCTGCAAGTCTAGATTCTTCGTGTGTGCAATCAACCCATAACTTATCAAACTTGGGTAACTTGCTTCTTGCACACATTCCTTGTACAAAAGGAATCCAAAATGTTGGAAACYCATTTAGGGTTGTGGTTACAAGCTCTTTGTCACTAATGACATCTCCAATAGCTGCAAGTTGATCTCTAATCTRAGAAACTCTCATAAGATAGGATGAGAYAGATTCTGAGTTTTCCATCTTCATATTACGAAGCTGATTTCTTAAGGTAAGATTCTGGMTAATGTCTTTGCTTTCATATAGCTTGTTGAGTGCTTCATACATTTGCCTTGATGTCTGTAGTTCGGATATATGAGGGATCAAGTGATCCTTTACTGAATCTGACACGATTCTTTTTGCTTTCTTTTCATTCTTCTTATGCTTGGTCGTTTACTCTTTTTCCTCTAGTTCTGGTACACCCACTGTAACATGTTCTAGGAGATCATTCTCGTTTAGAATCATCTGCAACATATGCTTCCAAGATCTGAAGTTTCTAGATCCTTCCAGCCTGTCTTCTACCCTTGTACCGATAGCCATTCTTTCTTGTAGTAGAAACCCTAGCCCTCTGGGCTACATAAATAATAAAAAAAAACAAATTTCTTGGATCTGAAAATTGAACTCACCAAAGGATGCGTTGGACTAAGGTGAGTATGCTGGTATAGTCAGTTTTTGAAAATTCCAATTTCTGACTCTTGAAACTGGACCTGGGAAATTCTCGACTGCAACTTTCTGGTTCTCGTTTTGGTTTTTTTGGTTTTTTGGTACCAAGCCACACTAGGGTTTGAATTTTCAGGAGTTTTTCCCATTGAAAATATTCAATTCTTGTGTCAAAAGATGCACCTAGGAAGGGTGCAATTCCCAATGTGGTTTGCAACGAAAAATTACAAATATTCAAGAAACTCTAATCTTTGAATCCCGACAAAACTGAAGACTGAGTCTGCGATAATGCTCTTTCAGGCCTACTCTGATACCATGCTAAGTTTCTTGCTTAAGATGTTATTATTAATCCTAGGATCAATAGTAATTATTACAGTTATAACAACAACATAATAAGGATCTTACTGAAAGAAACAAGATCACAGAGTACATAAGCATTTATTCTGGGAAACCCTCAAGGGGAAGTAAACCCAACAAAACTTCTTTAATATAGATTCAATAACCAAGTACAGTACTAGAATAACTCTCTCTCTCTCTCTCTATGAGAGACAAACTACCATGATGCTAGACCAAAAAATACTCAAAGAACCATAGCCAATCCAATGGCAAGACAATAAACCAAACACTAGAGAATATCCTCTCCTGAGCAATGCGCCTTTCTCTCTTCCTTCTTCCGACAACTGGTAACTGCATCTTCCTTCAATACTTATGCACTAGATGAGTGAGTTGAGTGAGTGAACAAATGAGGCACTGGCTTCCTTTATTTATACAAATTGGCAAGCGTTGAAAGGAGGCGTCTCTTCACTGGTAGGGCCAACTTCTCTTTCTGGGTAGTTAGAAACACTTTAATTTGCCTGGGGGGCAACTTCTTAATTCGCATATTACATTTAGGATTTGATCAATCCGCAAAAGGGGATAAGAATATTCTTTGCAGTTACATAATATTTCAACACGTTAGTCATTGGGTGACACTCCCTAGACCACTATCAGGGGGCATCAATGACACTCTATCTCAAGCATTGGGGGGGTGTCAGTCAGTTATGCCTAACTCCACCTTTATTTAAGGGCCATCGCAGCGGATCTTTGGGTGGTTATGGATGAGTGATGACTCATAACCTCAAGTCACTCAACTTCCCTTCCATTATGGGGTTCCAAATCCTAACTTAGGGAGCAAATATCTTAACCTTCCCTTCATTTGCTAATGATGGTTGAGATTTCCAAAGCCTATATAAGCAAGGCCATCCATGGGGGAAAGGAGAGATGGATTCTATAAAGGGTGAAACTTTTGATCTTAGGAGAAACTCTGAATACCTATGTGTGCATCCAAGGGCTAGAGGAAAGAAGGCTTGGAATATTGGCGCCATCATCCATATGTAAGTTTTCACTTATGATGAATAAATTGTTGATATTATGGTAGCTGCAAGAGATATTAAATCTCCACGTGTAACCCTGACAAGACTAGAATATTCTGGGAAGCAAGAAGAAACACTAAATCATTGAACATAACCCTAGAAGACAAGTCGGCTAAAGAAAATAATTAATATTGAATCTTTAGCCTCCAGAAAGAAAAGTCGGCCCAGACAGCTAAGAAATAGCAATATAAATATAGGATGCTAGAGCTTATTTGGACACACACAACTTGCAACTGCAGAAATTTAGTAAGTTCGCAAGTCTGGAGGGTAGTTGTAGCTGCAACTACTGTAACTTGTATTTTCGGTTTTAGGCTTGGAATTTTTCTTGGTTATGGTTTGGACTTTATGTTTGGTATGCTAGCTCTGGAGAGTGATATGCTACCTTGATTGGCTATTAGGCCTAGGGTTTGCTTCCATAATTATTATCTATCAAGGTTAAGGTGATTGGGGGTGGCTTTAGCCTATGGTTGGGTGACAATATTGTTATATTGTCTATGGTGAAACAGACACACCTATTTTTCTAACATGTTATGGGCCCACACTATCTCCGGACAGTCTAACCGTTGGAAGATAGATTGGGAGGATTTGCTCAGTTACAGTTGTAGTTGCAGTCAAAGTTTTTGTTGCAACAACGAAACCCTAACCCTCTTATTGAGGCACCTTAAGTGAAGAGATTGACCTTATTTCTAGATATCCTAGTGCGCTCTAACTTAGTGCACCTACTGGCACTCTCAACAAGCTAAGACGTAAAGTTTGAGTTTTTAGTCAAAGTCAAAGGTTGACCCAGTCAAAGTCAAAGAAGTCATTACTTACTCTGTGAAGTCAGAAAACAAGTTAGAAGGGGCTTCTAAATTCAGAGCATGGAAGACAAGGATTGACCTCATCCTTGCCAAGAATAAAGTGTTGGATATCGTGAAAGGAAAAATTGTGGAACCACAATTTGAAGAAGGAAAAGAGAAGGAACCTCAGAACATTGCAATTATGGAGAAGTTCAAGGACAATGACATCAATGCCATGAGTATCATAGTGGACTCTATAAAAGACCACTTGATAACCTACATCTCTCATCTTGACTCATCTAAGAAGATGTACAATGCCCTAACTAACCTCTTCTCAGTCAGAAACATTGGACAAGTAGTGAGTCTAAAGAATGAACTCCGTGACATGAAAATGAATGATGATGATAGCATAACATCATACTTTGTAAGAATCTCTCAGTTAAGAGATCAGCTACAAGCTATTGAAGAAATCATTTCAAAAAAGGAATTGGTAAATATAGTACTCAGTGGCCTTCCCAAGACATGGGATGTATTTGCTGCAAGCATGAACACAAGAAAGGAGTATCCCACATTTGAAGAACTTGGACTTGTTGTGCACAAGAAGAATCAAGGATTAACGCAAAAGAGAAATCCCAAAATAAATATGGAGATCAAGCCTTCACAACAAAGTTCAAGAATTTCAAGAATAGGAAGAAGGTTGGCTTGAGGAGGAAACCAAATCAAGGAAAGGATATGTCAAAGATACAATGCTTCAACTATCGAAAATATGGTCACTACGGGAACCACTCTCCTGAGTTAAAGAAAAGGAAGGAAACATATGAAGCATCAGTTGCCTAAGAAAGGGAACCCACAAAGAAGGCCAAGCATGATAAAACAATCTTCTTCTAAGTCAAGGTAATAATATTCTTCAAAGTTCTTGTACATACCATGTTTACATAGTTTATGTACATATCATGCATATCTATTTCTTAGAAGATAAGATGTTCAAGTGAAACAATACCTATGGAAGAATAACAAGATAAGGATTGCTATCAGGATAACTACAAGTCAAACAATACACATGAAAAGATGAAGTACGTTGCCAATCCTTGGTAACAATTCCTGTGGAAGCTTTTATATAAGTAACAACTGTCATATAAGCCAAAATCAACATCAAACTTAGAAGTCAAAATAGAAAGAAGTCAAGAATCAAGAGGAAATTAGAAAAAGACTTGTGAGACTTTGCATAATGCAGTAAGAATGCAGACGAAAGCGTGGACTCTCTTAGATGGAAGGAGTTGATTACATAATTCCAAAAGAAAAGCATGCATTCATGCATGAAGCAAGGATTAGGAAGGAGATAATCCTAAATGATATGATCCATTAAGGATTATGAAGTATCTATCCATGTTCCCATTGAAAATAACACCCATGATAAGCAACACATGTTCAGTTTGACTTTAGAAGAAGTCTTCTTCGAAAATAAGCCTTAAAGTATCCTTGGTTGTCCATCTACATCCATGATCCTATGATGAAAGGAAGAAGTTGGAATCTTCAGGACATGGAATCTATAGAAGACTCCATGGACCCAAGAGCTAAAGAGAAACATGAGGAAGAACATGAAGATTTCAAGAAAGAAAGAAAAGCTAGAACAACCAGCTATTATACTGAGAATCACAAAGACTACCATCTTGGTTTGAACCCACTAGAATAAATGAAAGTTGTGATAAAGAACAATGCATGTAAGAAAATGTGAAAAAGACTTATGAATGGAAGCATTGTGAGATTCAGAATTTCTTCTAGAAGAAGGGAAAAAGTCTATGACGTCAACTCGTTCCAGTAAACCAGATATACCTCCTGTAGCATCCATGGATTGGAATTTACATATAAAAGATTGTTCTTCCCAAATAAAGCAACTTGAGAAAGAAGCTTATACCAGAAAGAGATCCATGTATGCAGATATAAGAAGACCTTGTATGGATTCAAACAACTTGATGCATAGTATCTTATATACAACAAAAGCGTGGCGAAAACCTTCTATGACAGAAATAGTGTATCAGAATGATTACTCACAAGTCTGGGATGATGGATTGCTAATCCATGACAAAATCTCGCGATGACAGAAGAAGTGCTACTTGGATATGTTTTAGTTTGAGCTTTGCCACGATGCCATGAGCTAGCAGGAAACAAAGGTACTAAATTCAACCATGATATATTGTAATGATCAAAGCTATGTGAAGCCTTCAGATAAAACGAGTGTTCCATGACAGACCGAAGTACATTGAGATCAAGCATTATATTCTCCATGATAAAGTCCAAAAGAGAGTAGTGATTCTCCAATATATCTCCATCGATGAGCAGATAACAAATATTTTGGTAAAGCCTGTCCAAGATGAAAAGTTTGTGTACTTAAGAAACAAGCTGGGGCTCGTGGAGACAAATTCCTTATTGAAAAAGGAAGATATTATTCCCAGGTTGGGAGGGAGCACTGATATGTTATTGATTTATGGACAGTCATTTTTCAGTTCGAAAAATGGTCCAGGATGAACAGTTCCTTTCCAGTTCGGAAAGTGGTTTGAGATTTCTGACGGACAAGCATTTTCCAGTTCGGAAAATGGTCCAGATCGAATAGTTATTTTTGTAATGAAAATGGTTAGATAGATTAATGATGTACCATAGACAACGATTCCCCTTGTGGCCAGTGTGGGGGAATGTTCTAGGACAATCATTCTTCTTGGTAGTCACTCTGATTAGTGGCCAAGTAGAATGGTCTGTCTCATCGGGCAACCATTCTTTCGAAGTTCGTAGTTTCGAAGAATGGTTCGTTTTGGAGGTTGGTGCAGGACAATCATTTCCATTAGGAAATAGTTCGGACAGTCATTCCCTAGGGAAAACTCATTCTCTCCAGGTTGTGATTAGTTCCAGAGGAATGGCTCAGTTAAGTGAATGGTCCAAGTTCAACAATCAGGGACATGCATTCCCTTGGGCAGACTCATTCTCTCTAGGTTTCACTGTGATTAGTGCCGGAGGAATGTCCCGGTTAGGTGAATGGTCCAGACTAAAAAATCAGGGACAATTATTATTCTATGCTTTAGAAGAATAGTCCAGATAACCCATGGCTAATGTTTTACCTTCGGAGGGCAGATTCTCTTCCAGATCTCATAGATGTGAGTGGAACAATGGCATAGATGACTCAGTTTATATCATGATATTGTTTTATGCAGGTTGTTATCAGATGATATGATTGTTGTAGAGATTGTATGTCTCTATACAATATATGTATGATACTATGGTGGATGTGTTCCACAGGTTGTGACTATGCGTCACTGATTAAGTAGTTGTGTGCTACTTGGTGTGGTTGTGTACCACTAGATAGTAGTTGTGTACTACTATGGATAGACATAATTGTGTTATATTTAATGGCATTGTTCTGATTGCCATGAAGACTATCAATAGTGTTGGAAATGATTATCACCTAGATGGATAGTCAGTGTACTGGTGGACAAACATTCTCCAGTCGGAAAATGGTCCAGGACATTTATTCTTCTAGGACGTATGTCTGGATTAGAAGAATAGTCCTTGCAGGCCATGGTGTGGCTTCCAACATCTGTTGGAATAGTTATTCTTCTAGGACATATGTTCGGATTAAAAGAATGGTTCTTGTATCACTCAATGGAGTGAGTGACTTATTCAACATCATGCCTGATTACTCAGATGGAGTTTGGCTTTGAGCGATCCAAAATGGATCCATGAACCAAAATGGGTCTAGGAAGGCCTAAAAATCAAAGTGCTCATAATTGCTTCAAAATGAACGTGTGGGTAGGCCTCGTTGTTATAAACCCAACGCAACTTGAACGGGCTCAAACAGACATCGTATGCGAAAGATATCGCGTTCCGTTTGTTTTTCCAAACAGGGAAAAAGTCAAACTGGTCAAAGTCAATGCCGACGTCAACAGGTACGACATGTGATGTCAACATGTGTCACGATGACGTGGAATGATCCACAGGTGACACATGGTAGGTGACATGGCCATACGAATGGACACGTGGCATGTGACCATACAGTACGACCTGACACGTGGCATGTGACTGGGCGGTACAGACTGACACGTGTCAGCCAGGTGGCATGTTGAATGGGCAGGTTTTGGCAGACAGCTGGGTGAATCATGTATCGACATGTGTCATTATTGTGGGTGAATGCAATGGTGCCACGTGGCCCAGTCATGGGCTAACACATGGCACCCCTCCATTGGTTGTATTGGCAAAATTTTATGGACTCCACCGGAGTCGAACCCGTGACCTTCGATCCGGGCGAAAGAGTTTTGGCAGGGCTAGGCTACCAGCCCGCCCATGGTAGTTCTTATAACTCTATGTTCAAATGTATTATTTGAATTGCATTGGAGTTTCAGATGGCGGAGTTAAGGGTTGGGGCCTAGCCCCAACCCTCGACGTGTACCACTTGACCGTTATATATGACCCAGACCTATACTTTCAGCCTTTCGCGCGGATTTGTGGATAGCGCCCGGTCGGTCGGGCTAGCCCGCTAACCAAGGCGCATGACCAGTGTTAGAAACCAAGGGCCTAACAACCATTACAAGTGCGTGTAGGTATAGGCCATGGCCACATGGGCCAAGCCACATGACCCGCAACAAACGTAGGAGGGGTCAACGCGTAGCACCCTCTTGGTTGGCGCTTGGCCACATGGAGGGCGCCCATATGACCAGGAGCCCGAGAATTCAGGGGTTGCGCCCTGTGTTTGCACATTTGTGGGTTTTTTAACTACAATATAAGATTTTATTTTATTTTTCAGCGAGTTTTGAGAGATTTTGACCATTATTGGAGGATTTAGAGCTCTTTTTGAGGCCATATATTAGGGGGAAGTTGGGAGTTTGTTGCCAACTTCAAGCCTATATAAACCAGAGGTTCTTGGCAGCCTTGAGAGGTTCAGAAGAGGAGAAATGCTGAAGAATTGTAAATCCAAAGCCATTTTTATGTAGGGAAGCCATTGAGGAGAGCAACTTTGCGGGCCATTTCCGGGACCTTCGTTCATCCATTTTCAGTACCGTCAGTTGTGTTAGATTCTTGAGATCTAGCAAAACACAACCATATCAGTTTGTAATCCATTTGGCACTTTTATGATGTAATTTTGAAGATTTGAAGAGAAATAAGAAAGCTTCACCCACTAAGACAAAGGCCCAGAGATGTAGGCGAGATTGTCGAACTCCATTAACAACTTTGTTGTTATGGTTTGCCGTTCCTTTGTGCTTATTTCCATATATGTATATCTTACTATGGCTGCTATGTTACATAATTAATTCTTCCTCTTTGATCAAAATCCTAAATGGTTAATGAATTCATGTTTTTAAAACTCAACCATAGTCTTTAAAAGATCTTTTCGGATCAAGTGGTATTAGAGCTAGTTGACGGTTGGTTTTTGAGTTTGCATGATTACCAGGGAAAAGCTGAATCATGGTGAAGATGAGCTTGTTGAAGAGAATCTTGAGATTGGATTGAGAAAGAGAACTTCTCAAACTCAGAAGATGGCATCAGAAGAGGGACTTTTTCACGACGAGATAGAGTTTCGAAAGACTTTCTTCGCCATGTCGGAGATGGTAAATGTTTTATATGATGATTACTTGGAGCGGAAGAGACCAATTCTAGGTGAATCTTCAAAGAAAAAAAGTGAAGAAGGAGAGGATACTTCTAAACCTCCTCCTTCACCTCCTTCTTCTCCATCAACTTCTTCTTCAAGTACAAGTTCCAATCCACTGCAAGAAAACATTCCCATAAACATAAAAATGATATGCCTTTACTTAAGCTTGATGTGAAGTTTGAATTACCCATGTATGATGGTGAATTCAATGCAAAGAGGCTCGATAAATGGGTTAGATAGAGGGAAGTTTATTGCAGTGTGCAAGAAATCAAGGATGAGGCAACTCAAATCAAATTGGCATCGCTTCGACTTGCAGACACAACACTCATCTGGTGGCAAAGCAAGTTGCAAAATGGCACACAACAAGTGGGTAATATATTTCCATTGTGCCAAGTTTTTGTTTCTGCACTTAGAAAACAATTTTATCCTTTGGGTTATAAAGAGAAGGCTTTAATTGAATGGCAAGGTCTTAAACTAAGAAAATGACAAACAATGCAAGAATACACATATGAATTTCCTAAGATGGCAGTAATGTTAGACATTCCATTACATACCTAAGAAACTCTTATGAAGAATATAGGAGGTTTACCTGCACATATTCGTAACACTGTATTTATGTTTGGACCTACTAATCTTGATGAGGTTTCTCTTCAAGCAACATACATTGACGCAGGGAAAACAAGAGTTGGTGTATTAGGGGATTTGTCTTCAAGAAAAGAGGACAAAAGGAAGTGGAATGGAAAGAAAGCAAATTCAGTGACAAGAAGGGAAGAGAAGCTCTCTTGCAAGCATTGCAAGAAAGAAGGGTACGATGATGACCATTGCTGGCAATTACATCCCGAGAAGAGACTGAAGTGGTTCAAAGAGAGAAAAGGGAGGCAAATAGTTGCAGCAAAATCACGACCATCAGACTTGGGATCGGATTCGGGTGATGAATCTAAAATCACAATGATTGGTTTGATAGGTAAAATTGGTGATGGATATGATTCTAGAAGTAAATTGTTTCACATAAGGGTCATAATAAGGCATACTAAGGTCGACACATTGATAGATAATGGATCTCAATCTAACTTGATTTCAAAGGAAGTGGTTAAACAATTGGGATTAAACACTCTGGTGCATCATAAGCCTTACTCACTTAAATGGATAAGCAACAATCATAAATTGCACATAACGAAGCAATGCACATTAAAGTTTGCAATTTCATCTAAGTTTGTGGATGATGCAACGTGTGATGTGGTGCCACTCAATGAATGTGGAATGGTCTTAGGAAGTCCTTATTTGTATGATCACAAAGCAATCTTCTACAAGGAACATAATCAATATCACTTAATCAAAGTAGGCAAGGAATATGTTGTACATGCTCATCACTTAAAAGCAAATCAATCTCTTCAAACAATGGAGCAATTAAGGAAGGCAACTCATGTAAGCAACACACCTATAATTGTCCCAAATCAAGCAATTGATCTTAAGAAAGAACATGAGATGATTGTAGGATGGAAGTTCAATCATACTTTGCTTCAAGATAAGCTAATGTCGTGCAAGTATTACAAACATATTAGCTCATTCGCAGTCATATTTATGACGTTATCATTAGTTATGTTGTCAACATGGATGATAGTGGCTTTCGTAAGATGTGACAGAATACAAGTGGCTAACAATATGTTGTCAGTTATCATGGTTGTTTTATAGTTGATCTTGATGAGACAGGTGCACAGGACAAAATTTAAAGACCGAGAACAAGTGGGGTGGTTTATCCCGCACTTGATGACTGGTTAGCATCCTTTTGGAGGACCAAAACGTCTTAGTGGGGAGGCGTGATCCAAAATGGATCCAAGAACCAAAATGGGTCCAGGAAGGCCTAAAAATAAAAGTGCTCATAATTGATTCAAAAAGGACATGTGCGTAAACCTCGTCGTTATGAACCCAACACAACTTAAACAAGCTCAAACAAACACCGTATGTGAAAGATATCGCGTTCTGTTCGTTTTGCCAAACAAGTAAAAAGTCAAATTGGTCAAAGTTAACGCTGACATCAGTAGGTACAACATGTGACTTCAGCATGCGTCAGGATGACGTGATGATGAAGTCATCATGTTGACGTGGCGTCATCCACAGGTGACGTGGCCGTACAGATGGACACTTGGCAAGTGACCGTACAGTACGACCTGACACATGGCAGGTGACTGGGCGGTATAGACTGGCACATGTCAGACAGGTGGCATGTTGACTGGGCAGGTGTTGGAAGACAGTTAGGTGAATCATGCCTCGACACGTGTCATTATTGTGGGAAAATGTAATGGTGCCACGTGGCACCCCTTCGTTGGTTGTATTGGGAAAATTTTATGGACTCCATCGGAGTCGAACTCGTGACCTTCGGTCCGGGCGAAAGAGTTTTGGCAGGGTCGGGCTACCAGCCCGCCCATGGTAGTTCTTATAACTCTATGTTCAAATGTATTATTTGAATTGCATTGGAGTTTAGGATGGCAGAGTTAAGGGTTGGGGCCTAGCACCAGCCCCCGACGCATACCACTTGACCATTATATATGACCTAGACCTATACTTTCAACCTTTTGTGCGGATTAGTGGATAACGCATGGTCAACCAAGCTAGCCCGCCGTCTAAGGCGCGTGACCAGTGCTAGAAACCATGGGCCTAACAACCATTACGAGCGTGTGGAGGTATAGGCCATGGCCACATGGGCCAAGCCACATGACCGGGAGCAAACAGAGGAGGGGCCAACGCGTAGCACCCTCTTGGCTGGCGCTTGGCCACATGGAGGGCGCCCATATGACCAGGAGCCCTAAAATTCGGGGGCTGCACCCTATTTTTGCCCATTTGTGGGTTTTTTTAACTATAATATAATATTTTATTTGAATTTTCAGCCAGTTTTGAGAGATTTTGGCCATTATTGGAGGATCTGGAGCTCTTTTTGAGGCGAGATCTTGGGGGAAAGTTGGGAGTTTGTTGGAAACTTCAAGCCTATATAAACCAGAGGTTCTTGGAATCCTTGGAGAGATTCAGAAGAGGAGAAATGTTGAAGAATTGTAAAGCCAAAGCCATTTTTATGCAGGGAAGCCATTGAGGAGAGCAACTTTGCGGGCCATTTCCGAGAGCTTCGTTCATCCGTTTTTAGTACCGTCAGTTGTGTTGGATTCTTGAGATCTAGAAGAACACATCCAGATTAGTTTGTAATCCATTTGAACTTTTATGATGTACTTTTGAAGCTTTGAAAAGAAATAAGAAAGCCTCACCCACTGAGACAAAGGCCCAGAGACGTAGGCGAGATTGTCGAACTCTGTTAACAACTTTGTTGTTTCTTTATGCTTATTTCTAGATCTGTATATCTTACTATGGCTGCTATGTTACATCATTAATTCTTCCTCTTTCATCAAATTCCTAAATGGTTAATGAACTCATGTTTTAAAAACTCAACCATAGTCTTTAAAAGATCTTTTCGGATCATTGAGAGATGATACAGTTGATGCTATCAGATGATATTGATAATGATGATGGTACTCGTGATTTGATCATGAGATAACATGTGTGGCTATGATGATGCTACGGGTTGAATGGTATGTTTGTGCTCAAGACCATTACCTTTAAATACCTCCCTAGTTAAGAGGGAGTGTTGATATTATGGTAGTTACGAGAGGTATTAAACCTCCAAGTGTAACCCTGACAAGATTAGAATATTTCGGGAAGCAAGAAGAAACCCTAAAGCATTGAACATAACCTTAGAAGACAAGTCGACTAAAGAAAATAATTAATATTGAGTGTTTAGCCTCCAAAAAGAGAAGTCGGCCTAGATAGCTAAGAAAGAGCAACATAAATATAGGATGTGAGAGCTCATTTGGAAACACACACAGCTCGCAATTGCAGAAATTTAGTGCGCACTGTAGAAATTTAGTAAGTGCGCAAGTCTGGAGGGTAGCTGCAGCTGCAACCACTGCAACTTGTATTTTCGGTTTTAGGCTTGGACTTTCTCTTGGTTATGGTTTGGACTTTATGCTTGGTATGCTAGCTCTGAAGAGTGATACACTACCTTGATTGGCTATTAGGCCTAGGGTTTGTTTCCAGAATTATTCTCTGTCAAGGTTAAGGTGCTCGAGGGTGGTTTCGGCCTATGGTTGGGTGACAATATTGCTATATTGTCTATGGTGAAACAAACACACCTATTTTTCTAACATAAACTTGACATGTTCCTTTCAATTGCTATTTGTGCATTTGTCTAATGCTTACGTTAAATCAAGCTTAGATAGATTAGTCTTTGCCTAACAAGATCTAGTAGAAGTAGAGTTGTTTGTCTCCCATTCTTGGAGATTCCTTTGATCATCAAGAAGCTTGGAGCAATGAGGTCGAGGATTAAAGCAACGAGGAAAAACGCCGAACTTAAGGTTAGTCTAAATCTCTCCTTCTATCTATAGGATTAAAATATTAATCTAAAAGGAAGTCAGTCACCATTTGTTTCGAATCTGTCTTAGATTATGATTTTGGTTTAAGGAGAATTCAACCTGTCCGCAAGGTGAATTTCTCACAACAATGTGCTAGGATGGAAGCAAGACGATGTTGTTAAAGCCTATGGTGTTTCATTGTTTTGTGGTCTATGCTATTTGGTGGGCCCAAAATTCTAACATCTTTCAAGATAAGGAAATTTTCCCGGAAGTAACAACGGGCCGAATTGAAAAGCTATCCAAGGAATGTAAGCATGAGCCAAAACAAAAAAAGACTAGAGTTCCAGTTATGCCACATATCGATTCAGAAGTTTCGTGGGGATTCTTTGGTGGAGCGAGACAAGGGGATCCGACCAGCTGTGGTGTAGGAGTAGTGTTATTCAAAAAACATTCTCACTATTTTCACATCCAATATGCTCTAGGAAGGGGTTCAAACACAAAAGCAAAATTTATGCGTTATGGACTCTTCTTTACTTCGCTTTAAAACAAGGCATAAATACATTACAGGTTATGGGAGATTCAAAAATTGTGATCAACTTGGCGTGCAAGAAAATTGTAGTTGAAAATGTTATTCTCGGTCCCCTTTTGCAGGACATTCAAACATCAATTCAATCCTTTCAACGGATACAAAAAAACTCAACCAAATAGTGAACAAGTTGTCAAAGCGAGCCCTGTCTCTACGCCTTGGCTCCTTTGTTTTTTATGAATTCTGGGATGTACTAGAACTAAAAGACATGGAATTCCATTTTTAAACTTTTTTATGGTGTGAGTTAATACACTGTTTTTGAACACTACAAAATAAAAAACGAGCAAGTATGTTTGAACATATGGTCTTTTGTAAAGACATAAAGCATCACAATTTTTAAAATGGAAAGGCTCTTATGGAACACATGTATGGGTACAATCTTTTTTTTTGGTTTCGCTATGAAGGTTTCACGCATCGGAGATTGAGATTTTTGATGAGTCCTTTGAACAAAAATATATAATCTAACATGAAGATAAAAGAAAAAAAAAGATATTACATATTAACATTAATATATTTAAAAGATATTAAATATTAACATTAACAATATATAATATAACCTATAACCTGATTAGAAAGATTTTTTCTTAAAGAAAAGATATTACATATTAACATGAACATATTTAAAAGAAAAAAAAAAAAGAAAGATATTACATACTAACATTAACATATTATGATATAATATATTGAAACTTGCATATTATCATGAGCTTATAAATAAAGAACAAGAAAAACATTTGAAAAACATTTAGCAGACGTTGTAGGCTATCAATACCTTAACAGGGGAGTAGCGAGACATTCCATTAGGTGCTCGCAGATTGAGTGGAACTGGGTTCTGAAAAATTGGTTATTTCGCACAGTCAAGTTAGGATGGAAGAACGAAACGTAAAGGGCGAAAACATGGCGGAACCTCCGGTTAGACTTATGGATTTCGTCTCTGAGCAGCAGGCAAGCACGCGATTCTTCTTCTTCGTTTTTTACCTGTTAAGTATTTGGTGAATATATCCATGTGGGTTCAGCTTTTCAAAAAAGAAATGAATACAGTTGGAGGAGTTCAAGGAGAAACGTGGAGGGCGGGTAGAGGACGGGACGGTTCAGAGAGACAGACCGCTTTACGAGGTAGGTCTGACGGATTTTCTTTTATAATTCTGGATAAACTCTCATCTGCAAACCTGATATCAGACCTATACTGTTGTTTAAATCCGGTGTGCCTATTGTGTGTGAAATTAACTTGGATGAAATGTAGACAAAACAGATTTGTCGCACTTCCAAATATTATTAATTCCATTTCTGAGGTGGTTTTTGTTTTTGTGGGGTGGGGTGGTTGTTGGGGGCGTTTTTTAATTTTGAGCCGTGAAGCTCAGGGTTCAAATGCAACTAACTTTCTCACTGTAACTGAGGAGGTTTGATCATTTTAGATTGCCATGGTCTAGCGGGTTGTGATTTTTCTCCACGTTATTCAGGGTACTGTCCGAATCATCCCCCCTTAAGGTTCGAAAAAAATAGTTACGAAAAAAATAGTTACCGTTTTTTTAACCTCAAAGCTTTTGAACCGGCCAAACTAGTCTGGACCGAACCTCCAAACGTTTGAAAAGAAAACTCGACCAATCTAAAAAGCAACACGAAAACAAATTTAAAAAAAAAAACCAGGACACATTCTTACGCTTTATAAGCTGAAAACAGAGAAGGGTTTTGTGTATTTTAATGTGATTACTTCAATTTCTGAGTAATAGGTATAGTATTTAAGGATGCTTTAAACTTTTTTCAAGATCTCAAGAACGTCTCTCCTTCCCGAACCTGTTGGACCTTTTGAACCTGGTTACAGGCCATTCTGGGATGGTGAATGGTAGAAGCCCATTACTTTGTCTTAGTGTGCTTTGGAGAGAGGTCAAGCACTAAGCGTGTTATGTATGCGCGGCTGGAGAGAGAAAGAGAGACCACAATAGAATAGAATAGAATTTTGTTAAAATGTCCATGAGGCCAACTGGACTATGGGAAAACACAATTTACATTGAATGCAACATTTCTTCAACAAATTGAAGAAAAATGAAATCTGTGGAGGAGACAATATCCAATAGTTGGATATTGAGAAGTTGAGCGCTACTCATTTGGATTTGACCTCAAAGGTGGGTCATCTCCACCTCTTCTTTTCAGCACATCGACATGCCCTGCTCCCCCATTCTTCTTTGGGTTCCTTCCATTTTGTCTCACATCTTAGTCTAAGTGAACTAATTCTTATCTTCTCGGCTCACATCTTAGTCTATGTAATGCTGCTTCTTCTTCTTAGTGTTTCTTTTCTGTGTGCTCATTGTAAGTGCATTTTGAACTATTTCCTATTTGCCAGGCAGCTTTCTTGCACTATATTCCAGTTGTTAAACCACTTCTCACATTTCAGTTCCCATGAGTTTTTTCTTCCTAATAAGTCGTCCCGGTAGATTTTGTTGAGTATACTTTTGCTGTCCATGTGTGCCATTTTTTGTTTCTATAATATTGGCTTCCTCATCCCCTCGAGTTCTATTGGGAATAACT
>ML785191.1:516990-530430 GCA_009831015.1 Picea engelmannii | reverse complement strand
CAGTGTTACCCACAAGTACTTTCACAGAGATGAGAAGGCTGGCTCGTGATGAGACCCCCTTTCCCTTGGCCATGCAACCAAAGGTCACTACCCTGGCGTGGTAACCAGAGGGTGGCAATGTCATATTGTTAGGTACCCATGAACCTAATAGGCTAGCTCGTGATGAGACCCCCTATCCTCTGACTAGGTCTTGTTTGTTATTTTTCGGGTCCCTCTTGTTTCTTGTTGAGAGGCCTTTTATTGCCTTCTCGGGGATCCTTGGGCGAAGTCTTTTACTAGCTGCTTTTACCTTCTGGGCCTTTAGCCCCTTCTTCCCACGAGATAAGGTGCAATCCTACAAATAGGTCAACCCAATGCCCGGACAAGGGGAATGGGATAAATGAGCGGGAGATGAGATGAAACAGTGGTGCTATGATGGGAGCAGACGATGGCTTTTCAGAAATCCCCCAGTGGCAAACTAAGGCCTATGGGCACAGGCTTGCTAGGGCACCTTGTCAATTTCCCCAAGCATGGTCAAGTGGGCTAATGTAACATCCAAGCAGTTGTTAGAGATAAAAGGAATCAGATGCATATATTTAAAGGTTTCAATGATCAAAAGTGACACATACCATGATACCTGGACCAATTACCTCATGGAGCAAGAACCTCTTCTGATACAAGACCAAGCCGATGGTGATGGATGCTGCTGCTGACAAGACAAAGCTGATGGAAGAAGAAAAGGATGGGCCCTCCAGGGCCATGCTCAGGTCAATCCTGCTCTCGGTACTCCATGTCTAGGACCTGTGGGCCTCGAGACATGATCTCCTAGTTATCCCTAAAAATCGGGGATAACAGGTACTTTGTCAAAAGCGTTTTTGAAGTCCACAAAGCAATGCCATATCTCCTAATCCTTGGTGTCCCATGTCTTCTCTATCATGTGCCTTAAAGTGTGGGAATGGTCTGTAGTAGTGTGCTTTGGTCTAAATCCTACTTGTCCAATAACTCTTTTCCTTTTTGTTCCAAGTACTTGCTGATTTTCCTTTCCATTACCCCCCCAATAAGTTGGGGGAATGTTGGGTAGAACATTATGTTTTTGTCATTTCTTGGGCCATTGTTTCTCTCTTCCTTTGAAGATGGGCAAAATTAGGTTTGTTGTCCATCTTTTGAGGAAACCCTCTATGACCATATTCTTGAGTAAGGCTATGATGTGTTGTCTAAGGAATTCGTGTCCTCGTTTCAAATGCCCTACTTGGAGCCCACCAATATTTCTTTCTTTTCCAGGCATTAGCCTCTTAATGCCTTCATTTACATCTTACTTACTTAAAGATCATTTCCTCTACATATATTTCTATGGGATTTTCTCTTAGCGAGACTTTTGTAAAGTCCTATAGCTTGGATCATTCTCAGACATTGCTTTTGTTAATTTTCCTAACCCAACACCAGACAGTTAATTCCGAATAAATCACTTATTGAATCAAAGCACTGTTGAGTTATTAACCAAATATTACAGTGGAAGCATAATAATAAACCATACACATTGCACACGAGATTTCTGGGTAAATTACCCCTGGAAAAACTCCCAAGGGAGAACCAGTTCTGAGTTGATTTTATTAGATAAAATTTGGGCTCCCATTGTGGGATAATGGCCCACCTGAGGAATATACAAAACAACAAGTAGCCTAGCCTAACACACCTAAAGATCAGTTCTTCGATCTTGCTGGCTGCTATTTCCTTTGTTGCCCCTTTGATCTTTTCCTTGGACCTTGCCCTCGCACACTTGGATCCAAGTCCTTCTGCACCCACTGAATGAGATCTCACTCACTCATTCTGTGTGTGACACAAGCACATGAGCAAAGAGTACTTTTTTGCTCAAATGTACTTTTTGTCTCCTCCTCTCACTTAGGCTGCCTTTTATAATGTTAAGTTAACCCTAAATCCAAAACCCTAGAACTCCAAAGTGATCAAAGGCTGAGATTAGATCTCACCTTCACTTTAGATCTAATGCCTAGGATTTAATTAACTCACTTAAGTTACTAATGCCAAACACTTAGGCATTTAACTGAATTAAACTCGCATTAATTCTAAAAGGTCATTCACTTTAATAATTGACTTATAAAGTGAAACTCCTAAGTTTTGAGAGGTATTAGTGACGACTTCCACATGCTAGACACAAAGCCAATGTGGAAGTACCTATCCAATGTTAAATACATCAACACTCCCTCTTAGCGTGGAAGATACTTCCACCACCCGAAGGTGGCTCTGTCTTCGTTATCATATCCGCTCCCATGGCTGCTCTCCAATCCACCTGATCGACTGCTCCCTCTGAACAGAAAGCTATACCTGCCATCTCGTTTGGACCCTTCTTCAAAGACTTTTACTGGCTGCTTGGATCCCTGCTGCCCACTGCCTAGATCTGTTGCTCGCTGCCAGGACCTGCTGTTCGCTGTCGGTTGCCCAAACCCCTGCCTGAAGTTGCCTTGGGCTTATTCCGAATAAATCACTTATTAAATAAATCCATAGGCAAGTTACTTAACGAAATTACAACGAAAGCATAATAAATGAAACCATACACATTGCACAAAAGATTTTTGGGTAAACACCCCTGGAAAAATCCCCAAGGGAAAACCAGTTTTGAGTTGATTTTATTAATATAAAATCGTGGGCTCCCGTCTTGGGAGGATAGCCCACCTGAGGAAATTACAAAACAACAAATAGCCTAGCCTACCTCAAGATCAATGCTTCGATCTTGCTGGTTTCTATCTTTCTTGTTGCCCCTTTGCTCCTTTCCTCCGCCCATGCCCCTACACACTTGGATGGAAGTCCTTCTCCACCCACTCTATGAGATCTCACTCACTCATCCTGTATGTGACACAAGCACATGAGCAAAGAGTCCGTCTTTGCTCCAATGTACTTTCGGCGTGTCTCCTCTTCTCACTTAGCCTACCTTTTATAATGTTGAGTTAACCCTAAATCCAAAACCCTAGATTTCCAAAGTGATCAAAGGCTGAGATTAGATCTCACCTTCACTTTAGATCTAATGGCTAGGATTTAATTAACTTACTTAAGTTACTAATGCCAAAAACTTAGGCCTTTAACTTAATTAAACTCACATTAATTCTCAAAGGTCATTCACTTTAATAATTAACTTATAAAGTGAAACTCCTAAGTTCCGAGAGGTATCCACATGCTAGACACCAAGCCAATGTGGAAGTACCTATCCGATGCTAAATACATCAACAACTCCCCCCATGATATCATTTTCATTGATTTGGTTCTTCACGTATAGCTCCTTCCCAAATGACTTTGGGTTCATTCTTGCCATCTCTAATAGCTTCTCCTCTGTTTTTTATGAACTTGCTCTTTTGAAGTTTACTACTTGCTTCAAGCTTGTAGATCTTGATATTAGTATTCTTTTTTAGTTTCTCTTGGCTTCCATGCATTCTGCAGTGAACTGAGGGTTCAATGTGAAGTTTTTTGAATCTCTCCTTTCTCTTTTTGACCTTTTAGATTTACAACTCTAAGACATGATTGGATAACCTCCATGAACTGACTGTATTTGTCATCAATCTTCATTTCGTGCTGATAAATCCCGATTGTGTGGTAATTTCTCTATCTTCCTCTTGGATCATTTTTTCGGCTGCAACGGTTTGACCATGTGAGATCTTCGTCTATGAACTGCTTTGAGCCTTCCCCTCTTCCTCTTAGAATTTTGTCCTTGTCTTGATCATTCTAAAGAGCTACCTTTGATTGTCATTCTTTGCCTTCTTGTCCGTGCCACTTTTCCACCCTTGCTATTGGTTGAATTGTGCCTGACCAACAACCTATTATGTCTTGACTCCTTGAGGAAGCCCGTTGCTATCTCCGTGGTGTCTTTAACATTATCTCTTTCTTTACCCCTTACCTTGTTTTTCCTTTCCTTACTCTGTTTTTCCTTTCTCATTCCTCTTGGATTATGTTTCTAACCTCTCTAGATGTCATGACTTTGTCTACCCTGGTTTCTGGTTGTCTGCCCACCATTATTGCCCATGTTTTGGAAGTTTTGACCTGTTCTTTGATTTCTGTCTCTCTTTTACTTTCAACAATAGCTCCCTTTTTCTTGCTAAAACCCTTGACCCATTTTTTATATCCTTTTTTTACACCTTTGTTTCAACTTCTTCTGCATGTTATAACATCTTTTCCATTTCTTTTGACTTTGAACAATCTCCAACTGTTTGAGTTGTTGTTTCAAACTCTTATTCTCAAGTTCTACCTTTGCCAGTCTTTCTTCCATAACTTTTAAAGCTTCAAGCTTGTGTTTTCTATTACTTTTGAGCTCCTCTATTGCCAATGAGGGATTTAATTTGCGTTGTCCACAAGGATAAATATTCTAGTGGGGGTTGAAGATCAAAGGTGTGGTTGTAGGGCTATAGGAAATTATGGGTTTCTCTACCAAATTCCATAAACCCTTTTCCTTCTGAGAATTTTTCGTTTCTGTTGACCTGATTAGCATGGTAATGTAGATTAATATTCTCTTGCTTGTTCAACGTGGAGATTTGTCCTTTGTCAAACAAATGAGTATGTTTGCAATGTTAGAATATAATGGATGTGCTCGTTTTACCATTGACAATATCGCTATTGTTACCCAACCATAGGCCAAAGCCACCCTTCGAGCACCTTAACCTTGACAGAGAATCACTCCGGAAGCAAACCCTAGGCTAGATAGCCAAACAAAGGGTAGCGCTCCTTTCCCAAGGATAGCGCACCAACAAGAGTTGATCAAATAGTCCAAACCCTAATCAAGAGATAGTCCAAGCCAAACGTGATCTGCTAGCTGCAACAACTGCAATGACCGCTCTCCTCCAAACCTACGCACAAAACTAGGCACTGCAGTGCGCACAAGTGTTGCTCTGCAATTCTGAGACTGCCCGCCAGAATGAAGACTGGCCTCCTGTATTTATAGTAATTCTAGCTAACTGCCTGGGCCGACTTCTCATTCTGGGTATCTGTCTGTTCAGTATATATTATTTCTTCTGGCCGATTTCTTCTCTTGGAGGCTAATAACCTAATACAAGTTATCTTCTTGAGTTGACATGTCTTCTAGGGTTATTCAACTCATTAGGGTTTCTTCTTGCTTCCCGGAGTATTCTATTCTCGTCAGGTTTACACGTGGAGGTAAATACCTCCCGCACCTACCATAATATCAACATGCAGGAGGTCGATGTGATTGCAGGAGCTTGCTGGAGAGGTTGCAGGGGGTTGTGGTGGTGGAAGAGAGAGGGTGAGCTTGCAGGAGGTCGCGAGAGAGAAGGGGAAAGGCTCCGTGTGTGTGTTGGAGCTTGGGGAGTGTCGTTGGAGAAGTTTGTAGGATGTCAGTGTGAGTGTAGAAGCTTGTTGGAGAGGTTGCTAGGGGTTTGGGGCATGGAATAAAGAGGGTGAGCTAGCATGATGTTGTGGGAGAGAAGGGGAAGGGCTATGTGTGAGTGTCGTAGCGTGGGGAGGGTCGTGGGAGAGAGGGGAAGGGTCTACATGAGTTTAGGAATTCAGGGAGGGTCGTGGTATAGAGGGGAAGGGGCATGGGAGAGAGGGGGAGGGGTGTGCCAAGAGAGAGAGATCTCTGAGTAATTTGGACAATGCGACATTTGGCACTCAAGTTAAAGACTTGCAACCAAATTTGGACTGTAAGCAGGAGTGTCAAAATATAGGTGTTGGCTGTGTATCCACATGCCAGCTAGAAACGGGGCCATCATAATTTAGTGAACGTGTGATTTTCTTTATCAATGGAATCTTTTTTTCTTTGCAATGTACCAATTCATGATTGTCCATCTCTCAAGGATGTTAACCATTGTTGAAAAAACCGACATCGACAAAAAATCGACGAGGGTCTGGAATACAACTTCTCGGCAACATGGACAAAAAAATTGGCAAACCATGGAAAGCATAAAAAAATACAAATTAGATTCGATTTTTTCAAATTTTTAAACATAGAAACCAACGACTACGTCAAATAAACACATTGGCACATAAATATGGAAAAAACACCGATATAAATGTAGTGAATGCCAAATTAAAAATGATACATCAAAGTCTATACTGAATCCTAAACCTTGATATTTGTCTAATCAAGGGCTCGAAAGTGGACAACCAATACAAAATGACACAAAATATATAAATTTATCTCATCATCATTGTCTGTTACAATGACAAATCTAGCAACTAGCTATCTAGTATCTATGACCTCTCCCCCTTTTACAGGAAAAGGTGGCTTGTTTGCCACTAGAAGGTCTTGCATCAATTTTCTGATGTCGACTGGTGGGTGTAGTTGTATCAATCAGTGTATAAGATGGCTTTGATGTTGCCACGTCACCCAACATGATGTCAAAGTCCTTTGCCCCCATGCTTGCATTTGGTACTCCTCTAACCATGCAAGTGCCTCCTCCATAACAGGTGCCTCGAACTCTGTCCTCCACTCAGACAATATGTTAATATTGTCCAAAGAAATGGTGTCCACATCAGGTATCTTCTCTAGTTGTGTCATCCACATTGGAAGATTGTAGTGGACATATACCACATCATTAATGTTGATGTTTTTGTAGCTTCGAGAGGTATTCCCACAAGTGGACTTGGTGTCGGGCATGTGGGAATCTTTGTTGGCATCACATTAGACTTTTCGTTTGGTGAAAACGATTTTGTATATTGAGTCGGGGCTTCATCGGTTTGTTGATGGGCTTTGTGGGCTTATGTTGGGTCTTCATACCCACAAGGAGGAATACAAAATTCTAATTTAATGTTGAGTTTAGTGAAGGGCTCCTTAGAGTAAGCTAAAGGCTTCTAAACTCACCTTGGACTCCTATAAAAGGAGAATAGAGATTGTGACATCTCATTGCGACATTATGGAGTTAGTATAAATGAGTGAGCACTTGTACTAGGGAGCTTGGAAATTTCAGCAAGGGAAATTCTGCAATTTTGGAAAATCCGGCCTAGGGTTTCTTAGACTTTCTGTTTTCAGCCAAGGAGGAAGACCACACGTGTGAGAGGAGAGAGAAAAGGTAGCTGCTTGTGTGAAGGGAAAAGTACAGTCGCACTTGTGAATCAGGCCGCACGTGTGAGTAGACCGTACAACCGCAGGTGTGGGAGAAAACATTACAAATAAGTCCGCACATGTGAGAGAAGGAGGGCCTCATGTGTGAAGGCAACAAGGCCTCACGTGTGAGCTTTTTCTGGGTAGTTTTGCAGGCCGCACGTGTGAGGGTTTCTGGGCAACAGTAGGTCCGTATAGGTTGACGTCAGCAGTTCGTACGACTGACATTAGTAGGCCGTACATGGGTGCTGGAGCAGATTTGTAAGTTGGGATTTTTCTTGGGATATTTTGTTGGTTTTGTGGTTGTTGAGAGGACTAGTTTTTGTCCTTAGATTTACTATTTTGGTGATTTGTGAGAGGGTTGATTTTTCCTTCACGAATTTTGAATTTGGAAAAGTTAACATAATAGAAAATTGTGTCTCTTGTGCATGGATGGTTTCTCTTTGATCTTTATGTTTCCGCTACTATAATTTTCTGTCATAATTTCAATGTAAACTTATTCAATGATAACAACCCTAGGGTTTACTGTTTGGGTCACTTGGAAGTATTTTTTAGATCTGAAATTAGATGCATAAAAATTGACATGGTATTAGAGCTAAGGCTTTGAAGAGAGAGAAGGGTCATCTTCTTGAGACACAAGCAACTGCAGATTGGTGGTAAAACAATTTTGTTGTTGCAGATTTTTGTTTTTGTTTTGGGTAGGTCACAATGGTGAGCACTCTTAAGATTGAGGACAGGTTGGAAGGAGCAACAAAATTCCAGGGCTTGTAAGGCCATGATTCTTTTTCTCTTGGAGGAGAATGATCTCAAGGAGTATGTTGAGACGATGGTTCCAAGTCCTAATGATGCACATGAATTGGCAGCCCATAGGAAGAGGGAAGTGAAGGCCAAGCAGATGTTGCTAGATTCCATGAGAGATCACTTGATTCCTCACATCTCCGAGAAGAAGACAACCAAAGATATGGATGATGCTTTAGTGGGCTTGTACCAAAGCGGGAATGCAAGTCGGAAGTTGATTTTGAAGCACCAACTCCAAGTTGTTGAGATGTCAAGCTCAGACACAGTTGCTAGCTACCTCATGAGGATCACTCACATTTGTGATCAACTTGCAACCATTGGTGAGACAATCGATGATTTTGAGTTGGTAAATGTGGTATTGAGTGGTCTTTCCAGGTCTTGGGAACCATTTGTGCAAGAGATCTGTGCATGAAAGAAGTTGTCAGATTTTGATAGACTATGGACCAATTGCCTCTAGGAGGAGGTGCGGTTAGAGTCAGGAATGGCAAGCAGAAAGACAACAGTGATGAGAACCAGGCCCTAGTTGCTCATGCTAGTAAAGGCAAAAGAGGAGGCTCTTTATCTCGAGAGGCATCTCCAGAGTCGAGGAGGAAGAAGGACCTTAGCAAGGTCAAGTGTTTTGCTTGTCATGAGTATGGCCATTATGCTTCACAGTGTCCACAACGGAGGAAAGGGGGAAGGAAGAAACAAGCATCAATTAGAGGTTGATGAGGTTGCAGACAGGTTTCAAAGGGAGTTCTTATTGGTCTTCATCCTTTCTAGTACAGTCTCCAGTAGTGAGACCTGGTTGGAGGATAGTGGAGCCTCATGTCATATGACAGGAGCACGTGAGTTGTTCGGCAACTTCATAGAGACAAGCTCAAATTTGTGTGTGGAACTTGGTATGGGCACCAAGCACGCAGTACGAGAATCTGGAACAATGTCATTCCAGATGGAGTTAGGAGATATGTTGAGGGTGTCAAATGTGTTATGGGTGCTAGAACTCGGGAAGAGTGTGCTCTCAGTCCTAGCGATCGAAGAGAAGGGCTATGCGGTTTTGCTCTGGGATAGATAGGTGGTATTCATGCTGAGAGGATCTAGCTCCAACATAGCAGTGGTTATTGGAGTTAGAGAGAGCAACTTGTATAGGCTAAAGGGCCAACCTATGTGAGCTATAGTGAATAGCAACAGAGTGACAAAGGACATGGAGCAGGTAGCTCCAGAGGTTGTTCAGGATCAGAGGGAGTCAGATTTTAGAGGGAGTCAACCTTCAGGACCCAGTCGGGAGGAGCAACCTCCCAAGTTAGTCAAGAGGAATTTAGACTTTAGAGGGAGTCAACAGGTTCAGAGGGAGAGCCATCTGCCCAGAGAAAGTCTACCTTCAGGTGCAGGTGGGAGAGAAAAATCTTCCAAGATCGTCAAGAAGGTGTCATGGGTTGAGGAAGCTAGGCAGGAGGCTCAAAAGTGGGAGGCTTCTAGGAGAAACGTGTCTTCCTAGAAGGGACCATGCCATGCAACATGATTTGTTTCGGTGACGGAAGGAGCAACCAATCAAGAGGATTGGAGAGCAGCTGTGGTAGCAGATCCGGTGCGAGAGACAGAGCCACTTCTAGTGTGGGAGACAAAGTTACTTCCAAGAGATATTGGAGTCTGTGAGAATACCTTCCTCGCTAAGAGGGAGTGTTGATGTTTTTGTAGCTTTGGGAGGTATTCCCACAAGTGGCCTTGGTGTCGGGCATGTGGGAATCTTTGTTGGCACCACATTAGACTTTTCATTTGGTGAAAACCTCCATATATATTGAGCTGGGGTTTCATGGGTTTGTTGATGGGCTTTGTGGGCTTGTGTTGGGGCTTCACACCCACAAGGAGGAATAAAGAATTCAAATTTAATGCTGAGTTTAGTGAAGGGCTCCTTAGAGTAAGCTAAGGGCTTCTAAACTCACCTTGGACTCCTATAAAAGGAGAGAAGAGATTGTGACATCTCATTGCGACATTATGGAGTTAGCATAAGTGAGTGAGCACTTGTGCTAGGGAGCTTGGAAATTTCAACAATGCAAATTCTGTAATTATGGCAAATCTGCCTAGTGTTTCTTGGACTTTCTGATTTTCTGTTTTTAGTGAAGGAGGAAGACCACATGTGTGAGAGGAGAGAGAAAAGGCAGCCACATGTGTGAAGGGAAAAGTACAACTGCATGTGTGAGCATATTGTATAGCCGCACGTGTGGGAGAAAACAGTATGGACAGGTTTGCATGTGTGAGAAGAGGGCTGCATGTGTGAATGTAGGAAGGCTGCAAGTGTGAGCATTTTCTGGGCAGTTTTGCAGGCTGCACGTGTGAGGGTTTCTGGTCAGCAGTAGGTCCGTACAGGATGACATCAACATTCCGTACAGTTTGTACGACTGACGTCAACAGGCTGTACATTTGTGCTGGAGTAGATTTGTAAGTTGGGATTTTTCCTGGGATATTTTGCTGATTTTGTGGTTGCTAAGAGGACAAGTTATTGTCCTCAGATTTACTGTTTTGGTGATTTGTGAGAGGGCTGATTTTGCCCTTAGAAATTCTGAATTTGGAAAAGTTAACAGAACAGAAAATTGTGTCTCTTGTGCATGGATGGCTTCTCTCTGATCTTTATGTTTCTACTGCTGTAATTTTCTGTCATAATTTCAGTGTAAAATTATTCAGTGATAAGGATGGCTTCTCTCTGATCTTTATGTTTCCGCTGCTGTAATTTTCTGTCATAATTTTAGTGTAAAATTATTTAGTGATAACAACCCTAGGGCTTGTTGTTTGGAATTGGGTCACTTGGAAGTAATTTTCAGATCTGAAATTAGATGCATAAAAATTGACAATTAAGACATGGGAAATCCAACCTGTAAGAGGGTCATAAATATGTTAGAGGGTCATAAATTAGAATAATTGTAATTGCTTAGTTAAAGTTCTAACCTGTTGTGCTTTTTTGAGTGTATTTTTTCAAACACACTCAATTGCACTTGCATCTTGAAGCACTACAGGTTTTGCTGAGGACTTGAATAGCAAATTTTTGCAAATTTGGTGCTTTTGCACAATGATTTCGCCACCAAACATCTACAAATTAACAAAAGACTTAAATTACATTTCATTAAAACATAATTCAACTTTCAAATAAAACACATAATTAAAATTTTAAATTCTAGTGGCTCATGTGGCATCAAAATACTCTTTTCATTGACAACATTGACAAAGCCAATTAGTCCGCTAGCCTCCTGATACATCTCCATCTTGCGATTAATTATTCTGCAAGCATTGGTATTAGGTGTTGAGAATTATAGCTTGGACAAGAACTTTTGCACTAGTTCCGCGTGAACGTGCGAGAAGTAGTTCAAGCTATTTTCGAAAAGTAATTATATTTTTGGAAAAGTAGTTCTATTTTGTAATTCACTTTAGTTAAAAAAGTGAAAGCCTTATTTTTAGCAGTTAAGTCTAAAAAGTGTATTTCATGCATGCATGACTAGAAGTAATCTCATAAATAGTTTAGGGTTTTGGTCTTAGCTAAAACTATAAAGATAGGTCAATATAGAGAGTTCAAAGACACAAGAACACATGAGTAGTTGAGAGAGAGAGAGAGAGAGAGAGAGAGAGAGAGAGAGAGGTAACCAGGAAAGAGGCGTTTCCAACTAGTGCACAGTTCCTTACATATGGACATAATCATATAGATCTGTACAAAATGCCGTACAACAACTGTGCAGTTTGTACAACAATGTCATACAGCAAAAAACTGTTGTTATTGGTTTTTTCAGCAGACTGTACTCTCTTGGCATGTTGTTTCGCTCAAGTTCAAGGTAATTTTCGGTAATTGTGCAGAGCTGTTTTTTTGCATAGCGTGTGGAGGTTTCCTTGTAAGTTTTTTGAAGGAATGGAAAGCTAGTTTTGAAGGAGTAATTACCTGTGTTGTGTGAAATTAATTTTTATGCTTCCACTATTTGATTTCCAGCTATTGTGTGATTAATGCTATGGTTTGAAATTTATTTCTGCAATAATTAAATTCAAAAATCTACTTGTTTGATTGAGATCATAAAGACTTCATCACCTAGGGCTTGGGATTTTTCATATTAGGTACCATCCTTGCAAGACATGTGAGGAGCTCTTTCATCACCTTGCCATCAAAATCAAAGTTGCATGAGTAAGCATAGGCAAGGTTGAGGAAAAGTGTTACTGCATGAATGGGTTGATGGAGAATCCCGGTCCATCGACTATCAATGAAATCCTAGATCATCATTTATTTATCATATTCGGGGATACCCTTTACCACATAATAAGATAAGATAACTTCTTTGGCCTTATCCATGGCCTCATACAAGTAGCCCATTGCAGGCTTATCCCCATCAACCAAGTAGATAACCTTTACCAAAGGTTCGCTAATCGTTCACTCTTATTGCATTCCTTCCCAGAAGGAACCGTTGTACACTAGTTTAGTGATGGCTCTCCTATCTTGTCTTGTGCTAAACGCACAATCGCACCACTCATCACAAACAAACATCTCCTTCAACTCAAATTGACATTGGAGCATAGATTGAAGATAAATCAAGCTACCGCCAAATGTGTGATTGTAGGATGCAACAACTCCCTGTTTCTTGTGAATCTCCTCATGAGGCTAAGAACAAATGCATGGTTATATATGAATTTTGTGATGTTCCGAGCTTGATCAATGACCTCCTTGAAGAAGGATATTTTTCCCACATCCTCTATCATCAAATCGATGCAATGGGCAACACATGGAGTCCAAAACAATGTGGGATGCCTCTCCATTAGAAACTTGTTGACAACCACATAATTAGCTGTATTATCTGTTATGATTTGCACACAATGTTGCAAACCAATCTCTGGAATGAACCTGTTGACCGCCCATTTAGCACCGGTGGTCAACTCATGTGCCATGAAGAGATATATCGTTAGATGCAGTATTATTGAAGATCTTTGGTTCTACAGGGTTGTGTTTGGCCCAACACTCATTTTTGTACTTGGAATTTTTGCACCCCTGCGTGGGTTAATAATGTAATAGGTCTGCATGAGTCATGTCTAGGTCAGTTACCTTGGCATCGGTTCACTGGGAGAGTTCCTTTCACCGAGGGTTTTTTATCCTCAGGTTATCATTGGGCCTTCCAGCCTTAATGATTTCCCTTGAGTTTTTCYCTCGCACTTTACATATGTCCTCCAAAGTGGTGAACGACGTTGCAGTGGGCTTATGTTTTGGTAACTATATAGGGAATTCATTGTAAATGACCATGCAAGACATCATAGAAAGTTTCGCGGAATTCCGTCGAGTCTAGGTTAGTTATTTTTAATTAATTAATTTTTAATTAAATTTTCCTAAGTTTGAAGGTTTAATTATTTTTGAGTAATAATTGTAAAAATTGGATCTTTGGATTTTTGATAGGGGTATTTGTGCTCAAAAGAAATGGAATAGCACCTCCTACATCCTTGGACCAAGTTTTAGCTCGGTTGGATAACTTTAGCCATGGGTTAGTCCACCTAGAGTGTCAATCAGTCTATAACAACAATTTTAATTGCTAAAGTCTAAACATGGCATGATGTAAAAATTGTAATAATGAGTTAGATGATGTGAAATGTTGAAATGATGGTTAGAGAGA
>ML785191.1:495051-514860 GCA_009831015.1 Picea engelmannii | reverse complement strand
CTTATGTGTTGATGTACTTTATGGTTAAAGCTTTAACAACACATTTTTGAGCATTTTCAGTTTCGGCCATCTCATTATTTTGCACTTTTTAAGTACTTTAAAACTCTCAAAACACTCTTGTAATCACCTAAAAGTCTACCTAATCATTATACATACTTAATAGACTATTTTAGGGTACCTTAGACCACCATCTCCACCATCTCCACCATCTAAAACGGGTGTCCTCTCCGAGAAGTACTCTTACTGTCAGGGCTGACCGTGGAAGCTAGGGTGGGCCTCGTTGCCTTACTATCTTGAGCACTCGACAGTTATTTGGCAACAGGAGGAGGAGGCTTTGGTGAAAGCCAATAAAACTTAAAATCCTTAAGAAAAGCCTAACTATTAATCCCTTGACCACATCTAATAATACTTGGGGGGCTTAAATAGCAAGGAGTATAGATTGTCTTTATTTCTTCATAATAAGTTGTGCTTGATTCTTCTAAATCTTGGTGATCTTGTTGATGAAGTAATATGTTGATGATCTAGTGTAAATGATGATGTGATTGTGCTTTAATCTTCTATATCCTGCACACATTGAATAAACACTTGGTTAGATTGTTGTTGTACTTTATCATTCTTTAAGTCGTAAATCTTGTAAGTAAATGTATATGATATTCTTTATTGTAATCTGTAACTTGTAAATCTTTTGTAATAAACCACCCTTTAACATAGTTAACCCCTTGCCCAATTTCTAGGCACTAGTCTTAGTTGACCTAGGGAAAGGACTTGCTTGTCATGCTAACCCTTGCATATTGCATGGTTGTCTTAGCATCTTAGGATTAGAATCCCCTCTAACCTTAAGAAATTAAAATTAACTCCTAGAATCTAACATAATTCATCTAGTAACTAAGGTCTACCCCCTTTAGCTTCCCTAGGAGTAAGCCTAGACGAAAGAGGTTCCAGTCAAAGTGACAGCGTGGGCTGTGAACCTAGGCATTGTGCCTCCAAGGACACACTAAGTGAGCCGAACTCAAGCTCACGTTTGCAAGTGTGTATAAGGACGGCAACAAAACCCATCCATCAACTCACACAATGCCACATCTTTAATATGTGTCAATGCATCAATGGATTTAATAAACATTGTACCCCTAGGGCAATGTACCAAGAAATTAAGAAGGGTCCTACCCTTCCCATTTGTCCATCCATCGAACATCCCATGCATCCATTCGACTCCCATGACTTCTTTAGGTCCTCCAATCTAATATTGATGTCATTTTTTCCGCTTGCAAAATTAGCCCTTGCAACTCCTCGTAGGTAGGACACTTATACCTTGGGCCAACAATAGTTATAGCATCACACATTGGTTGGAAAAATGGATTAGTCTTTGTGATGTTCAATTGTATGTCACTCCAGAAAAGACACCTCCCCACAACCCTATATGCTTCTTGCTTTTGCTTTCTTGTAACCATTGATTGGATGGGAGGTTGTGCCCCATCTTTGGTTCTTGGAACAAAGAAAGGTGAGGTTCTCATGGAAGGTGAATCTATGGAGTCCCTCTCATTGCCCTGAGTCCCAAATTTGCCTATGGTTCTTGAGGATCTAGCCATTCCACCGGTGGCAAGTTCAACTTTCGTAGAGGTTGCCTCTTCCCTCTTTTTATCCTTTTCATAAATAGAATAATGGGCAATTCACATAATCTCTGGGTTTGATTTATTACAAATCCCAACATCATGCCCTAGGATTTTGGCCAAGTGGTACTTCAACTGGCTAACCCCTCCTATCATATGCTGGCCACACAATTTACAGGACAATCTTTGTCAATTTGTCCCATCTTCAGGTTTACCATACTACCAAATTGGGTCTAACGACTTTGGCATGTTGGCAAGGCAATACTCAACTTCCAATTAAAACCTAGGGCCAAACAATTGAATAAAAGAAACATCAAACACCGTTGGAAAAAAATGGCTTGCTAGAAAAAAAAATAGACCTCTAGATTTTTCTATGAGCCATAAAAAATGATGCTAAGAGGCAATGTTTGATAATCAAACACTGTTGGGAAAAAGAGCTCGCTTGTTTAAAAAACACAGACGTCTAGATTGTTCTATGAGCCATGAAAAATGATAATAAGAGACAAGCAATATGAACCTTGTAACCCTTCATAAATCTAGAAAAAAACTAGTTAAGAGGGTGGAATTTGAAGAAATCCTTGGGATTTGAGAATATCAAAACTGTCGACAAATAGGAATTGATCCCTACTCAAATAAAAAGCACTTTGATGGTGATGAAAATAATGGTTTGGCCCTCTTAACACTGGTTGTTGGTCTTGGTAAGCCCCATCCCTCTCATTCCCCAACAGTTGCAAAGCCAAATAACCCCCCACAAAACCACAATCGCTAAGGAATAAAAAATTGCGACTTGGGGATTTTGTCTATCGTGGTGCGAAAAAATCATGATTTTTCTTGATGTTCAATAAAAATCGTAATGCTCGATTTTTTTGAAAAACTCGTGATTTTTTTCTGGCGATTTTTCGTTTAGGGTTTCACTTCACGATTTTTCATGATGTTGCCGAAAACCGATGATTTTTCCAACTGTGGTGTCATCCAACCGTTTTCATGCAGGTCTTTCAAGATGTATTGGAGGGGAGTTTAGACCTAAAGGCTTCTATTCAAGAACCAAAATGTCAATTTAAATGATCTCATTATGTCTTTGTATTATTTAAGATGCAGTTAGGTAAGGTATTTCAACTACCTATAAGAGACTATGATTAGCAGATATAGAGACTTTGGAGAAAGAAAGGGTAGTTCTACCCTTGGAGAAATGTTAATACGCTAGCAACCCCTTTCTAAGTTTCCAACCTTCTTGTATCAATCATTTCCCAGTAAGAGATTAGTCATTCAATCAATATATGCCTCCGCATTTTACGATGGCTTGCCTAGTGGGTGAAAGCAGGGTGTTGTGTTTGTCCACAGGGTTCAAGTCTCTTCAATGATGTTTGTGCTTGTGTGTGTTGTGCCCCTGTACTTGTGATAGTAGTCGAGGCTCGGTGCAAACCCTGGCCGACGTTGGTGAAATAAATACCCCCCATTCGACTCCTTTGCCGAAGGACTCCAATTTGAATGCTGTAAACCGGCTCCAATAATTGTTAACTCTACCAATTGGGGAAGGACAAACTTGCTACATCAGGATAATTGGAAACCAGTTTGGATTTTTTTTATGTCTCCATGTCTTGCTATGTGGTGTGCACATGGCCTTTGCCATTGTTTTGTTGGTTTTAATAACCAACAACAAATATACACAACCATATATGAAGCAAGGGACATCAAGAGTTTACACTCAAGAAATCCCTAAAGGGGAAAATTCTATTTAATCAAACCATTCCCATGTGTATTTGTATTGTACAATTGGTCCCTTTATATAACAATACGTAACCATAACAACTATGTCATAATTGGATATTTAGTTCAACCATATGCATAACTATCTCCAACAGTATCTCCTTAAATCTTTCCATGAATCTCTCAACTGATCTTCATCCCTAACATCTCTCTTTTCTCTTGATCTTTGAATCTTACGTAGACTTCTATGCTTGGTCTACTTCATTACAAAGTCATCATATAATTTAGACATTATTCGTGATTCACAAGTAGGAACTGATCCTTCATACTCCCCCTTAACGAGTACTTGTGATCCAATCATTTTTCTTTCTCTTTTCAACTAGTCCCACTTTCATTTTCATGCTCTTTGTCTTCATCTTCTGCAATTGTCTTCTTTGGTCTTTTGTATTCATCTTCATTCTTCTTCAGTTTTCATCTTGTACCTGCAAAAATATAAACATTGTGCTTGTTGAAGTCCATATAAAAAAGTTACCATCCACTGGATACACGGGTCACCAGTTGCTGTATCTGTCGGTTCTCTAGGAAACTTTTTCTCGTACATGGTTTAACCATACTTTTGGTTTTTTTGGATTACCCTCAACCATTACATCCTCAAGAGGTTTTGACTTACCAAGAACCATCAAATGGTTTTGGCTGACCACAAACCATACACTACATCAAGTGATTTCTGGCTGATCAAGAACCTTCCTCTGTCATGACAAGTGGTTTCTGGTTTACCACAAACTATTCAACATTCAAATTATGGGGGTACACTAGCCTCATCCGGGCTCACAACAACATTTGACTCAAGTACATACAATTCCAAATTTTCAAATCAGGCTAATCTAGCCCTTGTACAAACATAGGACCAAGACCATTTTTTCATCATCAAAAACATTATTTGATGACCATCAAACTTCTTAGGGATGTCGTTTTTCATGGATTCACTGCTTTTGCATCAACACACGGTACTATTTATTCTTACCTTGCTGCTTCATTCTTGCGTTTTCACTGTCTTTCTTTCTTCTTTTGCTTCTCCTTTGCTGCTTCATTCTTTTTGCTTTATTTACTTCAAACTTTCTTCACCATCCTTGTGTTTTTGCACCTGCTTCTATTCATGTCCAGGAGTCCATCTTCATTCTTGCATTTTCACTGTCTTTCTTCTTTCGCTTCTCCTTTGCTGCTTCATTCTTTTTGCTTTATTTACTTAAAGCTTCCTTCTCCATCCTTGTCTTTTTGCACCTGCTTCTATTCATGTCCAGGAGTCCATCTTCTTCTTTCTTCTTCTTGCCTCTTCTCTTGTTCATGTTGCTTGTGCTTTCCTCTGTCATGAAGTCTGAATCTTCTTCTCTCTTCATCAGTCTTCTTCTCTCTTTCTTGTTGGGGTGATGTGTCCATCCAACAAGACACCTATGACACTAGATTGGCAAACTTAATTGACAAACCAATGTCATGATTTACATAACTTAACACTTGATTTTGACTTTGACATTGACTTGACTCGACTCACTACATCAATAAACTTGACTCCGACTTTCACTTGACTTGACTTACTTAGCTCAGCTTAGCTTTACTTTGACTGATACTGTCAGCTTGACTTCAACTTTAACTTAAGTTTCCGAAATGAACTTTGACTCAACAAAAGCAAACATAGACCCATTTTACAATAATATCCGAAGACCTTTTTTTTAACGCTAAATTGCATATCCAGATGATGTACAGTTTGTAAGTTCTGAAGAGACCATTTCAACGACCACTGCCCAAGACCTTCCTCCATCTGTTGTGACGTAAATGGCATGGGTAGCCGACAATGGCTCGCTAACATTCTATCTAAGAGCAACGGAAGGGACCAATTCATTACTGCTATTATATTTTGAGGAGATAGAGCCACTTAAGATGAGTGAAACAAGAGCTTTTTACATTTTCATAAATGGTCAATAGCGTTAAAAAACGTGATCCTTTTTCAGTATCTCATCTATGTGTTCAAATTTTGAAAACAAGCAAATGAAGTTACCCAAATTAAAACAACCTAGAAAAACTGCGAAGCTTTAGCGCAGTGTCTTGGGGGCTTGCTTAGTGTCGTTGTACAGAATGTGCAATTGACCATTTTATGTCAATCGGACAGTGTTCAGTTGAAAATTATCCATGCCAGGAGCTATCAGACATACATTCTTGGTGACAACATTCACGGAACGGCTTAGCTCGGGGACCTTTATGTAGACGAAGACAGGCATGTTCTTGTCAGTTTAAAGATTTTGTCAACCAAAAAAATTAGCATGAATATTTTTGACATTTAACTTGTCCTATAGAGATTCGGTTTCATAGCAAGTAATGCACACAGAATGCCAAGTTTAACTCATTGTATAGAGATTCAGTTTCACAGCAAGTAGTGCACACGGAATGCCAAGTCTTCAGCACCTGCTGTTGGCGACAACCGTGCAATAGTTTTCCCCAGTTTGGAGGCGGAAAGGCAAGAAAATAGGCTGAGAATAAAGAAAGAAATAGCTGAGGCAAGGTCTTTAGCAAACCGTTCCAAAATGTTTGAAAAGCAGGTGCTCGGCTCTTTGACTTGTAGCTGTTGTACTTTATCACCTACGTTTACCTCTTGAATGCTGCAAACCTTCTCTTTACAGCTTCCACAAAGAAAATCTCCCTTGGTAATCTTACATCACCTCTCCATCTTTGCTTTGCGCTCAAAAGAATGGAATGGCTTGCTTGGTGGCCCCCCCTTTTTCTTGCACACCAACACACACTTGGACAGCGACGACTCTATCACTCTCACAATGGCTTCTTGTATTCGCTGGCGGCTCTCTAATCAGCACATCCAATAGTAGATTATTACTCCACAACTTTTCACCTTCGCTCTGATACCAAATGTTGGTTTTAATAACCATTAGCAAATATACACAACCATATACGAAGCAAGGAACACTGGGAGTTTACACTCAAGAAATCCCTGAAGGGGAAAATTCTATTATAATTATACCATTCCTGTGTGTATTTGTATTGTACAATTGGTCCCTTTATATACCAATAGGTGATCATAACAGCTATGTCATAATTGAATCTTTCCGTGATTCTTTCAAATGATCTTCACCCCTGAGTTCTAACATCTCTCTTTTCTCCTGATCTTTGATTCTTACGCAGACTTCTATGCTTGGTCGACTTCATTACAAAGTCATCATATAATTTAGACATTATTCATGATTCATAAGTAGGAACCAATCCTTCATGTTTGGTGTCATTGCATGATCAAATCTGGGATAAATTCAAAATAGGGAAGAAAGTTGGCGCACACCTCTCCGCAGGTGGCCTTAAGTACCTGAGTAAAGGGGGTGATTTTTGAGTGCTGGAACTCACTTGATAGTTTTATCTGTTGCTCCTAAAAGTGAGGATTTCAGAATTGTAACTTCCACAAAAGTTTTCTGAATTTTAGACATTGCTCAATCTTTGCCAAGGACCACACTTTAACTTAGTTATTTGGAGCAATTTGTGTGCATGGAATGTTTCAGTACAATATTGGGAATTAATTTCTAGACATTTGGGCAAATTTAGAGTACGATAAATTTTGTTTCAAGGCCTATTCTAGGATTTTTCTTACATGCTTAGGAGAATGAGTGTCCTTCATACACAAGGAGGTTGCAATAACATATATTGGAAAAGATACAGGTGTGAATAGTAATGGTCATTTTAATGTAGTGTTTATGTCGTTTTGGTGGTAAAAGAAATCCCTTTGAGCAAGTCAGAATACAATTAGCTTTTAGGTTGTTGAGTAGTGCGAGAGTGGCTTTGTCACAGTAGTAGATAATTGGGGGTGAGAAACTCATGTACTCACGATTTTAGTCAATGGAATGAAAGGATTGCACCCTGTTAGAAATAGGGAACTTAACAGAAAATATACCTTTTTAAATTTTTAGTTGGCTTGATCAGCAAGAACACAGTAACTCTAAACAGATCTGTACTATAAAAACATTTATGAGTATACACATCAATTAGATCTGAAACAAACAATGTTTCTGAGCATGCACATCAATTAGATCTGAACCAAACAATATTTCTGACCATGCACAATAATTAGATCCGAACTAATAACAATGTTTCTGAGCATGCACAACAGTTAGATAATATTTCTAAGCATACACAACAATTAGATCTGAACTAATAACTTAGATCTGAAGTTCTGAACTAATAACAATATTTCTGAGTATGCTCAGTCAATAGTTCTGAACTGTATAAAGCAATTTAACCATAGAAATATTTTTGAGCAGATACAATAATTAGATCTGAACTAATAACAATGTTTCTGAGCATGCACAACAGTAAGATAATATTTCTAAGCATGCACAACAATTAGATCTGAACTAATAACAATATTTCTGAGTATGCTCAGTCAATAGATCTGAACTGTATAAAGCAATTTAACCATAGAAATATTTCTGAGCAGATAGATCTGAACCATAAGACTATTTTTGAGTGTGCTAAGTCGATAGATCTGAACTGTATAAAACCATAGAACTGTTTCTGAGCAATTAGATCTGAGTATAAGCAATAAAATAAAACTGAAAACAACACCTTACCTCTTGAAGACTTACCTCGGTGTAATGAAGAGAAGCTTGACACACATGAGGAATGTTATGCCACTTGAAGTAATGCTCAGATAAGTCTAGGGCTCATGGATCAACCTCAATGGGTTAGATCTTTGTCAATGAGAAAGATGACTGATATGCTACCATAGAAAACTTCACACAAAAGCAAGCAAACTCCAACATAAAAGTTTGGAAGCAAACCCTTATTCCAGCCACATATAGTGAGGAAGTTCTAGATCTAGGGTATGACTGCCTAAGTTCCAGCTCTAGTTATCCAACAAGAAGGCCGTGGCCTAGAAAGGGCTCCAGATCTGCTTAAAAGAGAGGGACAACAGCCTCTTAGGAGAGGGCTGGTAGCACTAGACTGGCAGGAGGAGAGGGCGGCAGCATAACCCTCAACACACACAACAAACCTCCACTCAGCAACTAATAGACTAGGCAATCAGCAATAAAAGGAGGCCGCAGCTGACTGTCAAGGGAAGGCTGCAGCAACTGTCAAGAGGAAGGCCGCAGCTACAGTCAAGGGGAGGTTGCAGCAACAGTAGTACCTCAGAGCAATCTGCCACACTTGAAGAAGGACGTGAGTGAGTGTAAGGAAAAGTGAGGGGGGGAGGTTTCTATATATAGTTTTTAGGCTAGGGCTAGGTTATAAAAATATAATTAATAAAATGACATATTAAATTAATATAAATATTAATTTCATATGTCACATTTAAATATTAATTTATATTTATATTTTAATTTTAAAAACTCTTAAAACAAAAATGCAAGCCCCACTCAAACTCAAACTCATAAACAAAAGGGTGAAGAACAATCAAGGGGTTAGGAGAGGTAGATAGGTTTTCTTAGTGGCATCACATGTCCATATGATTCTCAAGGTGACCAATTAACTTTATCATCACTGCATAAGGGTTACATCTTCATAATCTCTCCTAGGTCCTGTGGACCATCCTGAGAGAGAGAAAGAGGATCACACACCACCATATTTTGGTATTACACCAAGATCTACCTGATGGAAGACTAGGTTGCCCCAGAACAAATCTGGGGTCTTATCCACCAAGATACAAGACCAAGGATCAACCCATGCTTTAGACATGGGTACCCTAGAACACATCTAGGGGCCCTAGACATATCTAGGGACTTATACTTCTTGGTCTCAGACCAAGAACCCCAGTCATCTACTGGGGGCCCTCACAAGGGTCTTTGCCATGGCTCTAACTACTTGGTCCCAGACCAAGAACCCCAGGAGTGTATTGGGGGCCCTAGTTCACAACTAGGGTTTTATGCCATCTTCCAGGGAGAATGGCTCTTGCAGCTGCATTAAATTCAACATTCCCTCTCAGCAACACCAAGCTTGTCACGAAAGTACACAAACTTTGTCAAGGATAGTGGCTTGGTCAAAATATCCGCCGTCGTAACATACTGAATACTGAGAATGTTTTTCTGCACCATGTTTCGGACACAGTGATATCTCATCTCAATGTGCTTCGACCTGTCGTGAAACACCGGATTCTCGGAGAGCTTTATACAACTCTGGTTGTCACAGTGAATGACTGCTGTTTCTTTGCTAGCAACACTTGCAACAATGTATTCTTCTTTTGCAGTGCTCTGGGCTATGGAGCCCTGTTTACTGCTAGACCAGGAAATCATCGTTGAACCCAAACTGAAACAATATCCGGAAGTGTTCTTTCGATCCACTGTACTGCCCATCCAATCTGAATCTGTAAATCCATGAAGCATTACACCTCCACTGGAAGTGTATCTGAGACCATAGGCTATAGTCCCTCGAACATATCTTAGAATATGCTTAACAACAACCATATGTATATGCTTCGGTTCACACATGAACTGACTGAGGGCATTTACTGCATAACAAATGTCCGGTCTAGTATGTACGAGGTACATCAATGACCCAATGATTTGCCGATATAAAGTGGGGTCTTCTGGATCTGAACCTGTAACCTGATCTTGTAGTTTCTTTAGGTTAGAGATCATTGGTGTGGTCATGGACTTACAGTCCATCATGCCAAATCTGTGGAGTACATCAATTGCATAATTTGCTCTTGTGAGAGAAGCATCTCACTTGGTTTCTGCCACACCTAAAAAATACCCCAACAACTAAGATAATTTGTTGGACCCCTTAACCAAGGAAAAAATAACCCAAGGTTTCATGTTGTCTTTCATATAAGGGATAATAGACCAACATATTGTTGAGTTTCCAAACCGGGGAGAAAAGAAACCAGTATGTGTTGAGATCACAACTTCCTTGGTTACATAACCAAAAAAAGAATACAAAAGAGATTTTGACAGTATTTCCTTAAGACACCGGATCATTAAAAATGACAGTAAGGTAAACATAGCTCTTCTTGCTATCTTCAGTAATCACAATTTCAGTGAAATAAATAAAAATGAAGCATACCTGAACTTACCTTGAACTTGCATTGGGATGAGGACTCACATGTACTTTGCAGCCTGCTACCAACTGTAACTATCTGAGATGTATTTACATGTAAAAGTAATTTCATATCCTCAAGAGATCAACCCACTGTCTGTTATACCACTTGATGTTGTCTATGACTTGATGAAGTCATGCAAGAAATTTTTTGACAGGAAATCCATTCAGAATAAGGATTGTTATTAAGGATTTCCAAATGCAGAGGCAAGGATAAGGACTTTGAAATGAATATCAATTCATTGTTCCAATGAAGTCTAATTCTCCACTTACTTAATTGAGTATGAGAAAACAATTTCAGTTTCCTTGTCCTTAGTAATATCAACAGTAAAGAAAGTGGATTAGTACAAATAGTAACTTTATGACACGATCAATTTAGTACAGGATTTCAAAAGAAAAAAAAAGTACAGTAAAGAGGATCCGCATTTCCTCTCCAAATCCTCCTTTGTCAAAAACTTCCTACAAAAGAAGTTCAGGAATTTTGTCTTCCTGGAAATGAAGCTTATGAACTAGCACAAGGGAAATGGCTACAAGTACTAACTTAGCATATGAACCTTACGTAATACTAAAAAGTTGAAACAAAAAGTCACACCGAATTCTTTTCAGTGTTGAGGTGCTCTGAGCATCTTAATTTAGGGACTTTAGGATATTTCTCTGATGATTAGGACAGAGATTCTGCTCGTCATACAAAAGTTTTGAGGTTCACCGAGAACTGTTCAGTTTTGAAAAACAAACACCTTTAAAGGGGAGGAGAATCTCCTACCAATATTGACAAAGCCTTGAGAGTGCCAAACAATTACTCAAGAGTCGAGACACATTATTGTCCTCTTGAGAAAGTAAACCAGGAGGGTTCCTATTGAGTTACCAGGTCTGTTAAGTCATGCGCTTATACATCTTTGCATTTTAGAAAAGTCATTTAAATGGATTCTAAAAACTTGTTTCAATAGTTCTCTTGTGGCCTAGGACTAATGAATTCAAAAACAAGGCCAATAACTCTATGTCAATGTTCCAGTTGATCCACAATGGAGAATAAAGTAGGTAAGTGAAGACAAGTTTCCCTTCCATCAAGAGTAGCAGAAGGATACATAATTTGCCATAACCTTTGAATGAAGATAACCTCCATCTGTCTATACATATGCTTAATTTCACTTGTAAAGATTTTAAATCTATTACAATCATGTCTGTTGTAAGGGAGCCAAGTTTCAACAAAACAAGGATCCTGGTTACGTTGTTTTGTAATTTGGGCTTGATAAATGAACGATAAGTTACTCCCTAGAGAATAATTCTCTCTCTGATTTGAATAGACAGAAAAAGGACAAAGTAAGATTGGAAATGAAAGCATACCTTGTAACAAGAAGTCTTTCAAATAACACTTTAACCATGTCCAGCTCACGCTTGACTAAAAGTAAGTTATTGGAATAACTACCACCTCTCATAGAACCAGATTTGATGTCGGAGTTCACTAATGCCTGTAAAGTTGCAGAAGAACTTGATGCTTTTGTCAAAGTTTGGATCTTGTCAACAAAGTACAGGCCCCGTTTATCTCCTTGTCTAAGTGAAGGAGTCATATTGTAAACAGGGTAAGACAATCTTACTGCTGATCTAAAACGAACCCTGACAACAATCGATCTACGCAGGCTCAAGTCTGCACTCCTTGAGCTCTTTTCACGCCCTAAGCTCTGATACCATGTTAGAAATAGGGAAAATAACAGAAAATATACCTTTTTAAATTTTTAGTTGGCTAGATCAGCAAGAACACAGTAACTCTAAACAGATCTGTACTATGAAAACATTTCTGAGTATACACATCAATTAGATCTGAAACAAACAATGTTTCTGAGCATGCACATCAATTAGATCCGAACCAAACAATATTTCTGAGAATACACAATAATTAGATCTGAACTAATAACAATGTTTCTAAGCATGCACAACAATTAGATCTGAACTAATAACAATATTTCTGAGTATGCTCAGTCAATAGATCTGAACTGTATAAAGCAATTTAACCATAGAAATATTTCTGAGCAGATAGATCTGAACCATAAGACTATTTCTGAGTGTGCTAAGTCGATAGATCTGAACTGTATAAAACCATAGAACTATTTCTGAGCAATTAGATCTGAGTATAAGCAATAAAATAAAACTGAAAACAACACCTTACCTCTTGAAGACTTACCTCGGTGTAATGAAGAGAAGCTTGGCACACATGAGGAATGCTATGCCACTTGAAGTAATGCTCAGATAAGTCTAGGGCTCATGGATCAACCTCAATGGGTTAGATCTCTGTCAATGAGAAAGATGATTGATATGCCACCATAGAAAACCTCACACAAAAGCAAACAAACCCCAACAGAAAAGTTTGGAAGCAAACCCTTATTCCAGCCACATATAGTGAGGAAGTTCTAGATCTAGGGTACGACTGCCTAAGTTCCAGCTCTAGTTATCCAGGAAGAAGGCCGTGGCCTAGAAAGGGCTCTAGATCTGCTTAAAGGAGAGGGACGACAGCCTCTTAGGAGAGGGCTGGTAGCACTAGACTGGCAGGAGGAGAGGGCGACAACATAACCCTCAACACACACAACAAACCTCCACTCAACAACTAATAGACCAGGCAATCAACAATAAAAGGAGAACGCAACTGACTGTCAAGGGAAGGCTGCAACCACTGTCAAGAGGAAGTCCCCAACAACACTCAAGAGGAGGCCGCAACTATAGTCAAGGGGAGGCTGCAACAACAGTAGTACCTCAGAGCAATCCGCCACACTCGAAGAAGGAAGTGAGTGAGTGTAAGGAAAAGTGAGAGGGGGAGGTTTCTATATATAGTTTTTAGGCTAGGGCTAGGTTATAAAGATATAATTAATAAAATGACATTAAATTAATATAAAGATTAATTTCATATGTCACATTTAAATATTAATTTATATTTTTATTTAATCTTAAAAACCCTGAAAACAAAAATACAAGCCCCACTCAAACCCAAAATCATAAACAAAGGGGTGAAGAACAATCAAGGGGTTAGGAGAGGTAGATAGGTTTTCTTAGTGGCAACACATGTCCATATGATTCTCAAGGTGACCAATTAACTTTATCATCACTGCATAAGGGTTACATCCCTCAATGTGGTCATGCTCATCTTCATAATCTCTCCTAGGTTCTGTGGACCATCCTGAGAGAGAGGAAGAGGATCACACACCACCATATTTTGGTATTACACCAAGATCTACCTGATGGAAGACTAGGTTGCCCCAGAACACATCTGGGGTCTTATCCACCAAGGTACAAGACCAAGGATCAGCCCATGCTTTAGACATGGGTACCCTAGAACACATCTAGGGGCCCTAAACATATCTAAAGACTTATACTGCTTGGTCCCAGACCAAGAACCCCAGTCATCTACTGGGTGCTCTCACAAGGTTCTTTGCCATGGCTCTAACTGTTTGGTCCCAGACCAAGAACCCCAGGAGTGTACTGGGGGCCCTAGTTCACAACTAGGGTCTTATGCCATCCTCCAGGGAGAATGGCTCTCGCAGCTGCATTAAATTCAACAAACCCAATGTGCCTGCAATGTGTATGGATTATGCATAGAACTTAGATGTGTAGGGTACAATTCTTGTGGGACCAATGCATGCCAATTGACTAATAGGTGACCTAGGCTTTGATTACCTAGTGTGTTCACCAGTCTATTGACAAGTGAAGTTTCCTTCTTGCAATGTATGGTTCTTCACACTTTGTAACATAGATGTTTCTAGCTGTGGCATCTTTGAAAGTGTCACTTACCATCTCTAGAAAATGAGGCGAGAATGTATGATCCAGCAAAAAAACAGTTACCATCTCTAGAAAATGAGGAGACAATGTGTAATTCAGCAAAATATCATTTGCAAAAGCGTATCTTTTGATTGCTACATTTACCTGTTTCTCAGCTTTTGTTTTCCAAGATTGTCAAAAGTAGGTGATACAGTGTCATTGTAACTGAAGCCAAGTCAGTCACTGAAGCTAAGCCAAGGAACATTCTTGTCCCAACAGCACCGTCTTCTTGTTAGTATGCTCCTGTTGACTTGCATGATCTCTTGCTAAAGAGGTCTTTATGGTTGCATCCATGTGCTTATGAGTAGCAGTTTCCTTTGAAAGACAATGGGTAGTTTTTAACACTCATGAGGAAGCCTGTACTTTTATGAGTAGAGATACATCTGTCTTTCTTCAACCATAGACTGAATTTGCTTCTGTTGAAGAACTTACAATCTAGAGACCATTTTAAAATGTCTTCCTCCAAGTGGATGATACAATTTGTGGCTGTTTATGGCAGTTGTCTTCAATTTTATCTTCTTATTTTTGATTTACTTGTATGCAATTCTTCTTCTGTCCTTTTTATTTCTTTTGCCGTTAATACTTCTCTCATGTTTTCTTTTAAATTTCTCTCATAGAACTATGTTTCTTCCTCCTTGTTGCAAAATTCTCCCTCAATGGACGCCTCACAATTTAAATATAATTGTGGGCATCTTGCTGTTAGGCATTTCACATTGCATGCCAATTGACTAATAGGTGACCTAGGCTTTGATTACCTAATGTGTTCACTAGTCTATTGACAAGTGAAGTTTCCTTCTTGCAATGTATTGTTCTTGACACTTCGTAACTTGATGTTTCTAGCTGTGGCATCTTTGAAAGTGTCACTTACCATCTCTAGAAAACGAGGAGAGAGTGTATGATTCAGCCAAAGAACAGTTACCATCTCTAGAAATGCGGAGACAATGTGTAATTCAGCAAAAAAACATTTGCAAAAGCATATCTTTTGATTGCTACATTTACCTGTTTCTCTGTTGTCGTTTTCCAAGGTTGTTGAAAGTAGGTGATAGTCTCATCATAACTGAAGCCAAGCCAGCCAAGCCAAGGAACATTCTTGTCTCAACAGCACCGTCTTCTTGTTAGTAGGCTCCTGTTGACTTGCATGATCTCTTGCCAAAGAGGACTTTATGGTTGCATCCATGTGCTTATGAGCAGCAGTTTCCTTTGAAAGATGATGGATAGTTTTTAACACTCATGAGGAAGCTTGTACTTTTATGAGCATGGAAATCAGAGATACAGCTGTCTTTCTTCAACCATAGACTGAAATTGCTTCTTTTGAAGAACTTGCAATCTAGGGACCATTGTAAAATGTTTTCCTGCAAGTGGATGATACAATTTGTGGCTGTTTATGGAAGTTGTCTTCAATTTTGTCTTCTTATTTTTCATTTACTTGTATGCAATTTCTTCTTCTGTCCTTTTTATTTCTTTTTCCATTAATACTTCTCTCATGTTTTCTTTTAAATTTCTCTTATAGAACTATGTTTCTTCCTCCTTGTTGCAAAATTCTCCCTCAATGGATGCCTCACAATTTAGATATAATTGTGGGCATCTTGCAGTTAGGCATTTGACATTGCATGACAATAGGGTGTGACGGGTTTTCCCTCTGACTGGGTCTTGATTGATGATAGTGCTACAATTTCACAGATGAATTCAGATTGTTTGTAAAGCTCACATATTTTGTGGGAGAGATTGAATGCTGCAATTTCATCTCATACAATTCAATAAAAAGTCAAATTTAAGAAGATGGTTTATAAAGTTATGAATTGCATTGCAAAACATGTGCTCTCCAAGTCTTAAAATTTTGAAGTCCTCTCCAAGATTTGTACAGAGAACAACGAGTTTCATAAAACCGTTTCTTTTTCTTTTTGAGCAAATTCAGAAACTTTTGTCCAAAGAGGCTTAGTTTTCTTGTCTTAGATAACATCTCACTATTTAAAGTTTAAACTGTAAAGAGAAATATTTGTTGAATTTCTAGTTTGCATTGTGCTTCTGAAGACCTAGCAGGGTGCGGGGCTTATTTCTGGCTTATTTCTAACTCAGTCTCTGGTCATCACTGCAGATTCTAAAGGAGAATAAAGATAAACAAGAAGCAGAATTCAATGAGCGATTCAAGCATAGTAAGTTTCATAGATGCACATGAAATGGATGGATCTCTTTCACATTGCATATGTTTAATGATAAGACATTGGGGTGTCTCTAGTATTAATGGCATTGTTTGACAAGCACTTAGCACCTACAAATTTGTAGTGTTTATGATTTGACAGATTGCAAAAGCCTAAAAAGATTTGTTTCTTTAAATACTGTTTAAAAGAATATTTGGCATGCTTATGGGTCTTGAATTAGATAGATCATTACGTTGTCCTTTGGAGAAAAGGACTATTGAGGCAAATCCAATGACAGTTGAAAGCCAGTTTTTTTCCTTGGAATTAACTCCCCTAGAATTCCTGGGCACTTCTTGTTGTTGTTCTGAAGTTGGTACCCAGTGTAAAGCAGGTGGCATAGACTTAGTGTGCCCAATCCCATGGAATTGAATCAGGGACCTATGCAGTGTGCTGCATTACAGGCAATGACCTGGCAACAGTGGCACCAACTGATTGAGCTAATCCCTCGAGGCTAGTTGAACTCCAGTTTACTAGACAGTTATATGCATTTTTCTTTAGTTTTGAGTCAGTTGCATTGAGGTCATTCATCCAGCTAGACTAGTCTTACTAAAAAACAACAGCACTGGATTACTGTGAGCACTTTTGATGGCGGGTGTATCTAAGAAAAGGAGATTGTGGTGAGCTTCATCATCGTTTTCAAATATAGATATGAATATTTTTACCTCTTGGATAGCTATAAAACAGATTTTGTGCAACCATTAGACCAAACAAGCTGACACGTTCTGTAAGCTTCACAGAGATATTCTCAGAGACCTGTGCAGTGCACTGCATTACAGGCAACGACCTTGCAACGGTGGCACCAACTAATTGAGATATCCCTCGGGGCTAGTTGAACTCCAGTTTACTAGGCAATTATATGCATTTTTCTTTAGTTTCGAGTCAGTTGCATTGAGGTCATTCATCCAGCTAGACAAGTCTTACTAAAAAGCAAGAGCACTGAGTTACTGTGAGTACTTTTGATTCTATCTGATAATAGATGGCAGGTGTATCTGAGAAAAAGGAGATTGTGGTGAGCTTCATCATTGTTTTCAAACATAGATATGGATATTTACCTCTTGGATTGCTATAAATCAGATTTTGTGCAACCATTAGACCAAACTAGCTGACACATTCTGTAAGCCTCACAGAGATATTCTCCATCTTGCAGAAATCTCTTTTTCCATTCTTGTTAAGGTTCCCACACTCCAAAACTCATCGAGTTATGGTATGCAAACATTGGATTTATAGTAAGTTAGCTACTTAATAGTTGTGATGCTTCTACAGAGTTGTTACTGAATTACACCCCACATATGCTCCCTGCTAATAATTTATTTTCCATAGTGTGTGTCCTTTTCTAACCATTTGACACAGCTTTCTTCTATGTGAAAGTCATTAGGTTTAGGCCTATTCATTGGGGATCGGAATAGCTTTTCATCAAACCGTTATAAATCCTCCCATGCTAACGACTTGTGCATGAAAGAGTTAATGTTGTTTCCTTTTTCTTGTTGTGCAAGGGTAAGTTTATTTGTTATATAGGGTGGTTATATATGTCTCTGGCCATAACACCAACAAAGAAACAAATTTACTCTGCATCACATTTTGACAGATCCATGCCAAAATCTCTGGCTGCAGTCCTCTACCACTTTGGGAGAAGCATTGGGATTGTCAACACTTGTTCTTTAGAATTCTAGGAGCATAGTTGATTAAAATCTTGAATGTTGAACCTTTCTAAACTGTTTATACCTGAATTTAACATCAGAGGTTTATTTCTGTGGAAATTAAATGGGTGCTGAAAGAAATTTTCTCTATTCTATGACTTGTAATGCATATTTTGAAATACTGAACTTATTTCACAGACGATTTTGATGATGCATGTCTTTTCAGGGCCCCCAAAAGCACTTGATGATGATGAGACAGAGTTTCTGGAGAGAATGGAGATGGTGAGCATGGATTTTAGAGCTGTTCATTTATTGGGTATGGAGTTGGACCAACTAATGGTGTTTGAGTTTAAGTTACCTGATGCCTTGCATTATTTGGTAATAAATCAAAATAATTTTTTGGAGCATAGACTTGAAGGTAGGTAGAAATTAATTTGAGTAGGGTTGTGCCATTTATATAAGGAAATGCTTCGAGGAAGTCAGCTACCATATAGTAGGATGAAAGTTGTACCAGAGACCAACAAACGTCATATCCATTTGTAATAAGAAAGTAGATGGCATTCTGTGGAATTTAACATTTGAAGAGCTGAAATGAAGTTGCGAGCTCCCATATTGAATGCCATTCCGCATTAAGAGATGAAAAGTTAATCCATGTTGATCGTTTAGATATTTTGATTTCCAATATATTGCCACAGGTGCTATTCCTTACATTGTTAATATTTCTCATTTTTTTTTCACAATAATGATTAGATTGTGTATTAGGAAAGTCTGTGGCTGAACTGTAGAATGATGTAATACAAAAAACAGATAGGGAGGCTGTAGCGAGCTAAAAGAAAACATCATTGTTCTTCGAAATTATTCTAGCAGATCCTTCTTTTAGCCTATATGAGTGGTCTTGGCAGGTACACTGCTTTACAAACTGAAATAGTAATACTATTATCAGACAAAACAGTATAGCTAACAAGATTAATAAGAAAAACTAGAAGTTCTGCCCATTCAGTCCCACTCGTCTCCATTGACATGTCCATTGTGTGCATTCTCACTGTGGTTTGGTCCTTACGGTTGAAAGCTCCTACGATATCCTCCATGACCAGATCAGAAGTGCATTGTGCGTGTAGGTTTTCATCATGAATTCAAGAGAAGTCACTGAGTTAAGGGTATCCATATGGCATAGAGGTTGTGTTGATGTTTTGTAGCATCGGGAGGTATTCCCACATTGGCCTTGGTGTTGGGCATGTGGGAATCTTTGTTGGCACTCACATTGCATTTTTTCATTTTGTGAAAACCCCTTGTATATTGAGCTGGGGCTTGGTTGGGGCTTCACACCCACATGGAGGAATAATCAATTCTAATTCAATGTTGAGTTTAGTGAAGGGCTCCTTAAAGTAATTTAAGGGCTTCTAAACTCACTTTAGATTCCTATAAAAGGAGAGGCAATGTGAGGAGACATTGTGACCAATGTTGATTAAGTYGGCATCGRCAAAAAGTCGGCGAGGGTCCGGAAAAAATCGTTTCGGCAAAAGTCGGCAAAAAATCGGAAAACCACGACAAACATTAAAAAATACAAAATATATTCATTTTTTTCAAAATTTTAAACATATAAAGCAACAACAACATCAGATAAACACATTGACAAATAAATATGGAGAAATCACTGATATATATGTAGTCACTAGTGGATGCCAAATAAAAAGTTATACATCAAAATGACATCACATATATAATTATAAAATGTATCTCATGATTCATCATCATGATGGAGTCTGTAGATGTCTGATA
>ML785191.1:478948-490103 GCA_009831015.1 Picea engelmannii | reverse complement strand
GATATTATGGTAGCTGTGGCAGGTATTAACCTCCATATGTAACCTTTGAATAGAATAGAATATTCCGGAAGCAAGAGAAACCCTAAACAGATGTGTGAAAACCCTAGAAGACATGTCGACTCAGCAAAATATAATATTAAGATATCATCCTCCAGGAAGACAAGTCGGCCCAGACTGGTGACTAGAACCACTATGAATAGAGGACGTCTTGGCTCATTTGTTCACTCACTCTCACTCAAGAAACCAAAAACAATGCGCAAGTTTGGAGGAGGAGCAACAACAACTACAATTGTACGGTTTTCTCTTGTTCAGTCTTTTTGGTACTTTTCTCTTGTGCACTACCCTTGGAGAAGGTGCGCTCTCTTGGTTATCTATTGGTTATCGTGTGGCTTCTCGGAATCATTCTTTCTGTCAAAGGTTACGGTGCTCGGGGGTGGCTGCGTGCCTATGGTTGGGTGACAATGGTGTAGCATTGTCTATGGTTAAACGAGCACACTATTCTAACATAGACATATATGCAGACACTGTAAATTTCAGATCCAAGTAACTTGACTGGAAACTCACATTTCTTCTAATAATCAGTTACAGAATAATAGCATGAACAACCACACGAAAGATTGTAAAAACAACTGTTTGGAAATCCCACTCCTTTGAGAAAAAAACCTTACTTAAAATTTCAGTCTGAGATACATACAGAAAACCAGTTATACTGATCAAAATGAAGGATGTACAGTCTGTACAATTCCGTATAGATCTGGGTTTCTTTTACTGGGCATCCGTACGAAACTCGTAGTATAGCTTAGGTTCTTCTTTTCTGGCTGTAGGTGGTCACTCTGAGCTTGATTCCAGCATATCTTCACCTCTCTTGCTCTCAAACACACTGATACGACCCTTCTCTTTTAATCTTCTGCAAGTAGCAAGTACGATCCTCTCTCAGCCTTAATCCGTATGAATCGTACGACCTCTCTGATGCTTGCTGCGGGTTGTTGTGATTTTTTCCCAGAGAATCTTCTTGGGCTCTTTCTCAGCCCCAATCTACCCTTGCTTGCCTCAACTTGGGTTCTTCTTGCCCTTACTTGGCCTCTCTCTTGACCCTGCTCGAGCCTCTTCTCTGGTTCACCTCAACTAGTCACACGATCTCCTTAGAAGAGCCTCTCTCTCTTAGTCGACTGGCTTCTCTCTTGAGATCAATTGAGAAATGAGTCTCTCTAGGTATATTATAACCCTAGCCTCTCTCTCATGCATTTCTGGCCCTTATATCTTCTTCCCAAGATCTAGATTTGATGATGGGGACTTAATCAAACATTGAGACATCTTAAGTGACATCCAACAGTTGTGACTTAATATCATGTTGAATTAAGTGATCCCCACCAATATAGTGTTGTCTAGTCAAAAAGTGGGCCCCTTCCACACTACTAGACACCCCTAGTGTGGAAGTACCTGCCCGAGCTACATAATCTAACACTCCCTCTTAGCGAGGGAGGTACTAGCATTGGAGCTGCCTCCTCCATGGTCCACATCACTGTGAGTATCTTCCTCCGAATCTGAGAGACCCATCTTTTCTAAGTTTGGATACTCAATCTGCTCTGCTCTGTAGCTCCTACTGCCACCTGCACTAAGATCATCTGAGTATCCACACTCCTCCAACTGAGTCCACTCCCACCAAGTGGGCCTGCTGAGGATAGCTTCCTGCTCTCTTAAGTGTGATACAATTGTCTCATCACTTCCATCCTTGAAGTTGTAGATAGGTTGTCCCCATAGCTTGTACATGCGATCCTCACTGATGCCTATCATCACAGGTGGTCCTGGTGCCCGACCTCTAAGAGAGCGAATATGCACACCGCAACCAAAGAAGCTGACACCGTAGCCTTGATACTCCAAGGCTGATATTGAGAGTATACTACCTCTCATACCTGGTACATAAAGTACCCTTGGCACTCTTAGAATCCTGCCTGATTCTATCTGTAGTGATATCACCCCTTTTCCTCGGACTGCCACCATGCTAGAATGCACACAACACCTCACAAAACCTGAGTCTTGTGCTGTAAACTATTGAAGGGAAAGTCTTTCACCTGTCATATGACATGTGGCACCACTATCTATGTATTACCCTTCCCTAGGCCCGTTCTCTGTGTCTAGAAACAAAGTATATTCGTCTTGAAACATTCTTGAGAACTCACAAGCTGTGTTTACCAACTGTTGCTCTTCTTCCTCATCCTTGTCCTCGACTTCAGTTGAGTCTGCTACCTCCTTTCTTTTCCCTTTTCTTCCATAGCCCTTCTTGGCTTGAGAGCACTGGCTTGCATAATGCCCAAACTCTCCACACACATAGCATTGGACATGTGAGAGGTCCTTCTTTGTCCTACCACTTGTGGCGCCTCCTCTAAAGGTTGTTCCTCTTCTGCCTCTGGCTCCCCTCTTGGAGGTGAGAGCAAGATTCTCTTCCTCTTCATCCTCATCCACATCCTTGCCTCTTCTGATCTCTTCTTGGTAGCAGGCGTTCCATAAGCTATCTCAATCTAGCAGATTTTCTCTGGCCACTACTCTTGCAATAGAAGGATCCCACTCCTTGGGGAAGCCCCTTAAGGTTGATCGAACTATCTCACTTGGGGAGAGCTTTACTCCCACTGCAAGGAGTTCATCTAGTAGCTATTTCACTTTGGTGAGATAGGTTGCAACACCTTCCCCTTTTGTCATCTTTGTGTGTCGAAGTCTCTCTCTCCTTGAGAGCCATGATTCTGCTCTCATGCTTAGACTCAAACAACCCCTTTAGATGTGACCACATTTCATGCGATGTTTGCTTCTCACCAATATTTGGAATGAGATGATCCTTCACCCCGTCTAGGAGGATCCTCTGAGCTCTGATTTCTAGAGCATAATGCAATTCTGTCTTTAGGATCAATGGGGATTGTGGTTGTCTTCTCAACAATACCCCATACCTCACTTTCTTGAAGGGAATTCTTCATTCAATACTTTCACTGTACATAGTTGGAGGCACCGTCCAATCTATCCTCATATCTGAGATTTGTAGCCATCTTGCTACTTAACTTCAACCTCTTCTGGAGACCCTTCTCAGTTCAACACTTTTAATGAGCAAACTTGGGGTAGCTCTAACTTGCTCCCTCTTAAACTGAACAGATCAACCCTCCTTAGAAATCCCCTTTCTTTAGCTTAGAGAGTTCGTACTCCCTTCAACTCCCTTTCTCAGGGTCGAAACTTGACCATTCTGATAAGGGAAGCTTGGCTTGGCTTGCTAGGGTTTCTTTGACAACTGGGTCGACTTTCTTTTCCTTGTCTCTAGAGCACAACACTTCACTAGATCTTTTTGGAGCTGTTACAAGTTGAGCTCTAATACCATGAAAAACAAAATAGCATAGACATATATGTAGACACTGTAAATTTCAGATCTAAGTAACTTGATTGAAAACTCACATTTCATCTAATAATCAGTTACAAAATAATAACATGAACAACCGCACAAAAGATTGTAAAAACAACTGTTTGGAAATCCCACTCCTTTGAGACAAAAACCTTATTTAAAACTTCAGTTTGAGATATATACAGAAAATTAGTTATACTGATCAAAATGAAGGACGTACAGTCTGTACGATTCTGTACAGATCTGGGTTTCTTTTACTGGGCGTCCGTACGACTGTACGAAACTCATAGTACAACTCAGGTTCTTCTTTTCTGGTTGTAGGTGGTCACTCTGAGCTTGATTCCAACATATCTTCACCTCTCTTGCTCTCAAACACACTGATACGACCCTTCTCTTTTAATCTTTTGCAAGTACGACCCTCTCTCAGCCTTAATCTGTACGAATCGTACGACCTCTCGGATGCTTGTTGTAGGTTGCTGTGATTTTTTCCCAACGAATCTTCTTGGGCTCTTTCTTAGCCCCAATCTACCCTTGCTTGCCTCAACTTGGGTTCTTCTTGCCCTTACTTGGCCTCTCTCTTGACCCTGCTTGGCCCTCTTCTCTTGTTCACCTCAACCAATCACACGATCTCCTTGGAAGAGCCTTTCTCTCTTAGTCGGTTGGCTTCTCTCTTGAGATCAATTGAGAAATGAGGCTCTCTAGGTATATTATAACCCTAGCCTCTCTCTCATGCATTTCTGGCCCTTAGATCTTCTTCCCAAGATTTAGATCTGATGGTGGGGACTTAATCAAGCATTGAGACAACTGAAGTCACATCCAATGATTGTGACTTAATCTCATGTTGACTTAAGTGATCCCCATCAATATAGTGTTTTCTAGTCATAAAGTGGGCCCCTTCCACACTACTAGACACCCCTAGTGTGGAAATACCTGCCCGAGCTACATAATCTAACAATTGTGACATTATGGAGTTGAGATAAGTGAGTGAGCACTTGTGCCAAGGAGATTGGGTGGAAATTTCATGCCGCACATGTGAGGAGGACAACCGCACGTGTGAGGGAGAATAAGGCTGCACGTGTGATAACAACAGAGAAACAAGTCACACGTGTGGTATGGACTGTAAAACCACACTTGTGGACCGTACAACTGATGTCAGCATGTCGTACAAGTTTCAGCGAGCTAGGGTTTGTACTGGGTTTGCAAGTTGGAAGATTTTTGGGATTTTGTTGAATTTGTAATTTGTCGGGAGGATTGTTTTTGACCTCAGAAATTCTCAATGAGAAATTTTACAGAATAGAAATTTTTGTGTCTCTTGTGTATGGATGATATCTCTCTGATCTTTATGTTTTCGATGTAATTTTCTGTCATAATTTCAATGTAAAATTATTCAGTGATAACAACCCTAGTTTACTGTTTGAGGTCACTTGGAAGTAATTTTCAGATCTGAAATTTAATGCATTGAATTGCATGAAAAATTGACATAGTATAAGAGTATAGGCTCTAGAGAGAGAGGGAGTCATCTCTTGAGACGCAAGTGGCTGCAGATTTTTGTTGCTGCAGAGTTTTTGTTCTGGGCAGGTCACAATGGTGGGCACTCTCAGAGTTGAGGATAGGTTGGAAGGGGCCATTAATTTTCAAGCCTGGAAGGCTATGATCCTTTTTCTTTTGGAAGAGAATGATCTCAAAGAGTATGTTGAGACTGTGATTTCGGATCCAAATGATCCACAGGAATTGGCAGCTCATCGGAAGAGGGAATTGAAAGCCAAGCGGGTGTTGTTGGATTCTGTGAAGGATCACTTGATTCCTCATATTTTTGAGAAGACGAAAGCAAAGGATATGTATGATGCTTTGGTGGGCTTGTACATGTTATCCCCATTTTGTGGGATAACTAAGGAGATCATGTCTCGAGGCCCTCAGGTTGCAGATATGGAGTGCCAAGAGACTACATGACCAACAATATCCACTTACACATACAGGAGCCCACTCCGTCACCACTTTTGATCCATTGTCAGCGCATCCACCACACCAGCTAGCTTTTGGAAGGCAAAAGGGTCTTGCTCCATGCGGTACAAGTTAGGTATTGTGGCAGGTAATCACCTTGATATTTAAGGCATTTGAACATGTTGTATTTGAGCTACTTTTGATTATAGAGCGCTTGCTTGAACATTATGCCTTTGACCTTGTTTCACCTTGGTGAGTGTCATAGATTTCCTAGTGGGTGGCCAATATTTGGGAAAGGTTTGTGATTGGGGGTCCCTTGAGGGGTTTATTGTACCATTCCCGACCATACTTACCACTTTCTGCTCATTACATTCCCATTGTATTTCCCTCTTCTAGGTCCTTTGACTTTAGTGACCCAAGAAGGGATGTACCTCATTCCATGGGAAGAAGCGACTGAAGGCCCAGAGTGATTGTTGTTGGCTAAAAAGATAAAAGCCTATATATAAACCTTCCAGATGCTTCACCCAGGGATCCCTCGAGAAAGCAATGAAATTCTTCTCTGTAAGAAAAGGGGGACCTACAAGAATAAACAATAATGAATGCTTAAGGGATTAGTTGGAATAATGAATGCTTAAGGGATTAGTTGGAGGATAGGAGGTCTCATCACTAGACGACCTATCGTGATCATGGGTATCTATGTGGAATGACATTACCATCATCGGTCACCAAGTCAGGGTAATGGCTCTCAGTCACACAACTGACAGAAAGGGGGTCTCATCACGAGCCAACCTTCTCATTTCTGCAAGGTACTTGTGAGTGACACTGTCATTATCTGGACACCACGCCAGGACAATGGCCTTCAACTCATTCCTTAGAACATGAAAGAAACAAAGAATGGCATGAAGATGGGCTTGGAAGAAGTGTATTGCAAACGAAGGTGCCACACACTTTCTACAAAGGCACCCATGAATGAGACAATACGTGCCCTTGTATGTCATGAAACTCAACGACCTATGAAGTCTAAACCCTTTCCACCTCATCATCCTTTACATAACCTTGAGAGGCCATCCTTGGGAGCATCCCCTACTTGAGTGCTTTGGTTTACCCAATAGGATTCCTATGACACCACTCCCATACTTAAACTTGGTCAATTGTATAGGGTTTTAAGCATTTGTTTAATTTGATGAGGTAGTTTTGATGGACATGTTTAGGTGCCTTGCTTATTAGACGTGGTTTACACTTGTCACGATATCTTTGACTTGAGATCTTTCGAGGGCGTACCTTTTTGTCTTGCAGGACCTTGTTGGTGGACAATTTTGGAGGAGCAAGCCTAGCTTGGGCTTCCATGGGGCTTCAAGCCCACAGGTTGGATGCCAAGGGCTCGCATGCCAGATGACGAAGACCTACCTTTGGAGGCCTAGAAGACATTATGGATGACATGACCTAGCCCTTACATGCCAAACGTTTTGCCTAGGAGAGACAAAACGTCACTTTTAGAAGCTTGACGTCACCTAGAGGGCTAAGGTTAGGTGGCGAAGGTGTTGCTTGATGACATGTGGCACGTTTTGAAGGAAGGAAGGTTGAAGACCATTAAGAGAAGACTTGGATGAATGACAAGTGGCCTTTGCAGGCCTAGCCATGCATCTACTACCCCAACAACTTCTTCAAAGTGCCAAAACGTCCCCTAAAGGGGTGACGTGACATCACCTTATGCTAGGGTTTCTTTTGTGTAAAAGTGAATTTTAAGTGAATTGTTTAATATTATTTTGTTACAAGGGGTAAGATAAGGGTTGTGGACCCCTTATCTTATGTTTTACCCTTGCTATTGTGGACAAACTATGTGATTGACATTTTGTATAAATAGAGATCATAAGATCTCATTTTGAATCATAATTCTCCCATTGTGAGAAGTAGAGGACTGAAATTTTCGCTACTCTTGAGGCTTTTTGCTATCTTGTGCTATGATATGGTGTCTTTTTGGTTATGGAGTTGATGATGATGATGCGCTAGCTCTCGGAGGTCATTTTCTTGCTATTGTGGTGGTTTATCTTGGCATCTTATGGTTTATCTTGTTGCTATTGGATTGGTAAGGATTTTTACTTGTTGCTATCATTTGTAATTCAAAGCTCAAGGTTGATTTTGCTAAGGCTAGGTAGGGAGTATAAGTGCATACACCCCTACTTTAGCTCCATCATAATTTTAAGCATAGAATTCTTATTTGCAAGGGTTCTTAGCAAATAACAACTTGTATAGGCTAAACGGCTAGCCTATACAAGTTGTTATTTCCATCATAATCAACAACAATGGTTCTTGGAGTTAGAAATAACAACTTGTATAGGCTAAAGGGCCAGCCTATGCGAGCTATGGCAAGCAACAAAGTGACAGAGGACGAGGAGTAGGTAGGTTGAGCAACTCAAAGGGAGTCAACATGCTCAAAGGGAGTGTCAACCGTCCAGAAGGAAGTCGATCGTCAAGAGGAAGTCAACCTTCTGGTGGGAGAGAGGGGTCTTCCAAGACTGTCAGGAAGGTGTCATGGGTTGAAGAAGCCATGCAAGATGCTCAAAAGCAGGAGGCTTCTAGGAGCAGGGTGTCTTCCAAGAAGGGTCCATGTCATACAATCAGACTTGCTCTCGTGTCGGAGGGAGCAGTAGTGGATCTGGTGTGGGAGGCAGAGCCACTTCCAGTGTGGGAGGCAGAGCCACTTTCAGTGTGGGAGACTGATATACTTCTAGGTGATGGTGGATGGAATACCTCCCTCGCTAAGAGGGAGTGTTGATGTTTTGTAGCATCGGGAGGTATTCCCACATTGGCCTTGGTGTCGGGCATGTGGGAATCTTTGTTGGCACTCACATTGCATTTTTTCATTTTGTGAAAACCCCTTGTATATTATGTTGGGGCTTGGTTGGGGCTTCACACCCACATGGAGGAATACACAATTTTAATTTAATGTTGAGTTTAGTGAAGGGCTCCTTAAAGTAAATTAGGGGCTTCTAAACTCACTTTAGATTCCTATAAAAGGAGAGGCAATGTGAGGAGACATTGTGACACCTCATTGTGACATTATGGAGTTGGCATGAGTGAGTGAGCACTTGTACCAAGGAGATTGGGGTGGCAATTTCAGCAAAGGAATTTCTTCACTTTGGCAAATTTGGCCTAGGGTTTCTGGTTTTTTGTTTTTTTATTTTTATTTTCTGACTAGAAAGAGAGGCTGCATGTGTGAGGAGGACAGCCGTACGTGTGAGGGAGAATCAGGTCGCACGTGTGACAATAACAGAGAAACATGTCGCACGTGTGGTATGGATTGTACGGATTGTTGCCCTCCTTATACACACTTGTAAACGTGAGCTAAGTCCTGCTCACTTAGTGTGTCCTCGGAGGCACAATGCCTAGGTTCAAAGTCCACGGTATCACTTTGACTTGAATCTCTTCCGTCTAGGCTAACTCCTAGGGAAGCCAAGGGGGGTAGACCCTAGTTACTAGATGAGATTTACGATTAAATGTTCTAGGAGTTGGTTTTAATAAGTTAAAAGATCAAGGGGAATCTAGCCTATGATGACAAGCAACAAATGAAAGATGCAATGATTAGATATGAACAATCAGGTCGTTTCCTAGGACAACTAAGACTAGTGCTTAAGATTGGGCAAGGGGTCAACTAAGTTAAGGGGATGTTCATTACGAGATAATTACAAGTTACAAATGTTACAATAAAATAGATAAACTAGATACAAAAGAATATGTGATGTATACAAAGCTGAACTAAACTAGATACAAGATACACAGAAAGAATGTCTAAGATATACAGATCTAAACTAAGATAGATACAAGATATACAATGTACTAACAAGTGCTTGAAATGTGCAGGAAAAGAAGATACTTAAGATGAAATAGCTGTCAACACATCAAGCCAAGCATGCTCACAACAGATAGAATTTTGTTGGACTGCTTATCAATGGCAAAAGATGCAAAGCACTCAAGACCCAGTCAAGAGAATGCCTCCAGGTGGATGCGCACTTCTTGAAGGATCACACCACAAATACATGAATACAAGATAGATGAAATGCTTGAAAATGTAAAGTACTCCAGATGACAAAGATATAATCACTTAGATATTATTCTACAACAGATAAGTTAACTTGCATATAGATAGAAAGATAATGAGATCAGTGTGCTTGCAAGTGTGAAATTGAAATGTCAATGTTGTAGACCAAGGATTAAGTTAAGTGATTAATGTGAGGTTTATTTTAATCCTAACTAGGTGTCAACCCAAAAATTTCTTCCCCCAATTACCAAGTGATTGTTGGATGCTCAAGAAGTTAGGCAACAAGGCCCACCCTAGCTTCACAGGTCAGCCCTAAGATCAGAGTACTCCCGGAAAAGACGTCGTGCGTCGTGAGACCGTCCCTAGCCTAGCACCTTCCATTGCCTTCCTCCGACCCCGTTTTAAATGGCGAAGATGGTTGGTAATGGTGTCCTATTAAGTCTAATAAATTGATTATTAAACCTATGAGCTAAGGGTGTAAAGTGTTTGAGTGCTTGTAGCTTGCTCAAAAAGCGTCAAAGTATCGAAACTGAAAGATAAGAACACCGATGCCTTTAAACAATGAGATTGCAAATTAAGTTCTTAACTTGTTGAATTATTGCATCTAAATGTTAAGAATTGAAAATGCTTGTGAAACTGAAGATGACGATTGCGAAGGTTGAGGCCTTTAAACAAATAGATTGCAAGTTAAATTGCTCAAGTGAGATTATTGCATGTGAAAATAAAGCAATGGAAATAACTTGCATAAAATAAAAGACGATTACTTAAGAGATTATGTAACCGGCATGTGCATGCATGTGTGTAAGATAAAGATTAAAGAAATGTAACTTGCATGCAACTGAAAAATAGATTTAATCTAAGCCTCCATGGGCTCTAAACTAGCAGTTAGGTGTGTATGATCTACTCTAGATAATTTTACTTTTAGCATGCATATAGATATCACAACTAGTTAGCTAAACTAAGCAAGGAAAGATAGAAAGGAAATTTAACTAAACTAGCAAAGTAAAGACTGAAAGGGAAGGAATGCAAGCCACTTGGGTACACTCCTTTGGGCTTGCGTACAGTGATTTAGAGAGAGGAGAAAGAAGAGAAACTGTTACCACTTCAAAGGAGTTACTTGAGGGTGTGTTGTGCTTGAAATTGGGCAGCATGCCCTCTTGTCCTCGTGAGAATTTGCAAAAATCAGCAAACTCTTGCTTGCTGATTTGAGCTGCAACACACTCACAAATGATTATGAAATTTATGTTCTTCAATAGAAACATCTAACATAGAAAAATCAGAATTTTATATTGATAAAATGACCTATCTAAGCAAGTTAGATACCAAAATTTGAAAGTGCTAGAATGAGGAAGAAGGATAGAAAATGCTTGTGAAGTTAAAGTGAAGATTAGGGTAGATTTGTCCTTGAACCTATCCCAACAATTCCTTAGAGATGATCTGCAAAACTTAAACCAAAAGTGAGATGGAACAACAGATAATATCTTGCATGCAAAGATAATACAACACAGTTTATATTATAAGCATGTACAAAATATATAGATGGGCAACTATACTATTGCCTCACCTAGCCTAGTAAACTAATTTACTTAAGCAACTATTGATAAAAAACACAAAGATTCAAAATGATATCACCTCACAAATTAGTTGCACATCCAGACAAATCTTGAATGCCACAGTTCCTCCAAATCTATTTCTGTATTATCAAATGGAAAGAGGTTGTAGCAACAATGTTGCTCCAAGCTCTTCAAGAACCAAAACCAGTGAAACAATATGACAATAATGAGAGAGAGAGAGAG
>ML785191.1:450882-461113 GCA_009831015.1 Picea engelmannii | reverse complement strand
ATCAAGAAAGTAAATTTCAGAATGCAATATATGTGAAAGGAGCCTAATTTAAGGTCTAGAAATGAAGTATTTAGACTCAAATGCAATCTGGAAATTAAATGTGTTAAATTTAATGCTGAAAATGCAGATAATACCAAACAGAAATTAAAATAAATTTTCAGAATGCAGAATTTCATGTTTTGCTTAGTTCATGATCAAATTTAAGGGTCCGAGGCCACTAAGCAAAGCTGGAAAATGAAATTTCTGAAGTAAATAACATGCAAAAGTTCAAATAATTCATAACAGAGATTTACAATATATTTTTCAGATTGTAAACAAAGTGAATGAATGCTAAAAAGATTAGATTTTAGTGGTGAGAAAGGATATAACTAGTGCCTAAAGTTTCCTTGGGCTAATGGAGTCAATCTAACTTCACGAAGGAGGGCAAAGTTTCACTAATATCCTAGGATGAATGCTACAAAAATTCTAAGAACTGAAAATTAAATCAGATGAAATAAGCAAGGAAATGGCTCCTAAGATGTCAATTTCATAACTAAGCCTACGGGTCTTTGCCTAATTTTGTCCTAGGTCTAGCTACTACTAGGTGTAAGAAACTAGAGCAAAAGTAAAAACTAAACAAACACAAGAAGTTAGAGTGGGATTTAACACTTGAATAGCTCCACCATTTGAAGTAGTATGTCACTTGAGTGGCTTTAGTCTAGCTCCTTGCTTGCACATCCATAGCTTTAAGATCCAACAATTCACTCACATACAAGCTTCACACAACATGAAAAGAAAGATCTCCAAAGATATGCACACAAGAGAAATTCTATTGTTCTAAAAAATATGATCACTATCTCAACAACCATTACAAGTGGGGTGCTTCTAATTTATAGAGTTCTAGGCTCACAAATAATAATATCATAGCAATCAAGTTTGATATGCCAAACACATAATAAAATATTACATGGACATGAATTGGTCATTATCTTTCTACATGAGAGCTTCAAGAGAGATAGGGTGCACCCCAAGAGGCTCTATCCAACAAAAATCACAAAATAATCTCTAGTAGAGGGGTGCCCTAGGAGAAAGAGTCAAAGTGATTGCAGGCACTCTCAAATCAATAATAGATTAATGTCCATGAGGAGTGTGCCCTCCAAGACTCCTCCAAGAATAACATAAGTGGTCCAAGAAGTGGTCTCCATGGCTCAACAACAATTTCAAAATAGCAATCCATAGGAACATGTGCATTGGGTCCACATTGGCCAAGTGAGATAACCATAAATATTCCCCATAAGAGATAGTGTGCCCTAAGGAAGTGTACAACAATTTTTCAAAGGTAGAGTGAATCAACTCAAGTCACTAGACCTTTGAACAAAATGGAGACAAACTGTGAACATAACTAGTTAGAGATGAAAGTGGACCCCTTAGTGGAGTGCACCACCTAGAAGAATGTGTGAAAGTGAGCAAAGGCATGTGGATAAAATATCCCCCATAAGAGATAGTGCGCCCTAGGTAAGTGTACAACAATTTTTCAAAGGTATGGTGAATTAGCTCAAGTCACTAGACCTTTGAACAAAGTGGAGACAAAGTGTGAACAAAACCAGTTAGAGATGAAAGTGGACCCCTTAGTGGAGCACACCACCTAGAAGAATGTGTGAAAGTGGGCAATGGCACGTGGATAAGTGGATGTGAATGGAAATGAATTAATGAGGACAAGGGTGCATGCATAACTAACCCTCAAACCATGTGGAAATGAAGCTTAGTCAAGTAAGGTGGCACATGTGAACAAGGAAAAGGATAAAAGATACCCTGACGAATTGATGAGATGGGCAACCAATAACTAATATTATTTTTTGTGTTGATTCAACATGTGTGCCAAAGGGGAGCGCTAACCTCAAGTGTTGTATCTCACATGAGGAGAAGTTGTATTCCCCAGTGAAACATTATTCTTTTTCCTTTTTCTTTCTTCTTCTTCTTCTTTTTTGGCTAAATTGAACTTAGGGAATAAGACCTCAATGCAGGTTTTAGCATTGAAATATAATAAGCTAGTAAAGTAGCACTCAGAGTAAGGTTTGGGCTTAATTAATCAGCAATGAAAATATTCCAAACCAATTTGGTGTGTTCACACATGGAAATGGTGAAATAATGCGATATGCCAAATGAAAGGTTAATTATGAAGGGAAAACTCTATGCATGTGGGTGAAATGACTCATGCGCCCTCTAGGAATGGGAATATGGTGAAATATGTATGTGATGTGGACTATACCAAGGTACACTGTGTTAATGTGGTGAAATATGGAAGATACCTAAGAAAAATGATGGAAAAGTGATGAAATGTGAGTGTGGAAGAGTGACACTTTAGGAAAACATCCCACCTTGAGGATACAGACAACTAATACAAAGATATGGACACACCATGCAACAACCAAGTGAAAGTATTGACTAGAGCATTATGAGCAAGGGGAACAATAAGATGGTCTCGTCAACAATGATCAACCAAGAACAAGCACATGCAACAAGATGAAAGATACAAGACATGCGACTGAAACAACCTCCACCAATGGTACAAACATAACCAATCCATCTGATATGCTAAAGAGAGTGAAAGGTCATGCCACTAATTGTGCCAAGTCCTCCCCCATGAATGCCACCTTCCCCTTGGTTGGCCAGGGTTGGATAAACCATAATGGTAGCATCAAGAAAAACATGTGCAACATGATAATTCCCATGATTTGCAACTGGTATATAGGAAATTTATAAATATCATCTTATAAGGTGTCATGGAAATGGTCCTTGGACACCCTATACAAAATATGGTGTAACACTTCCCACTGTTCTTGTCCTTCACCAAACACTCACCTATTGGGAAACAAGACTTCTACATGTGGACTTTGTTTTACAACGTGACTTTTAGAAAACGAATGTTCACTCAAACCAAGAATTTAAAGAACATTATTGGACATGAACTTCTTATTAGTTTACATCCCCATGCCCTTGAACTGCATGGTTTCGGCCATCAACTAAAGTAAATGTTTATTCCCTACACTTAACTTACGCAAAGGAAGCAAACCAGTCCTTTCTATTTGTTATATGCTTCGAGATGCCTATGTCAACATACTAGTGGCTGCTTCAAGTTTAAAAACATTTGCGTACTTCCACTCATCAATAAACTTTTGAGATTATGACACTACTATATTTTGTAGGCTTACCATATTTTAAGTAAATAACCTCCGAAAAGAAAGAAATATAACATTCAAAACTTGAACCCCAAAACAAAATAACCTCATAGAAGCCTTTCTCTCTTGCTTGGAAAACACCTTCTGACAAACAACAAATATCATCTAGCATTACAGTTGCCTCTTGTACTGTACTTTTATCACATGACACTATATCTTACATGTAAAATTCTCCTAGCTCTATGGCCATCTTGGCAACTTCTCCTTGATTGCCAAAATCTTCTCAACAACCTCCATTCTCTTGCCTTTTGGCAACTCCCAACACAGTGATTGCCTCCAAGCACCATTCCATGTTCCCCAGATCGTTCCATGGATTGTGCAAAATCAACATCCACTCTAATACAATTACAAACCTTTAGCCTTCTCTTCTCCAACCGTGTAATCCCATCCAACATTTTTGTCCTATGATGTATTGCTTTACACGACAGTTAGACTTTTCACTATACCTAGCACTCTTGCGGACCAATCCTCTCATACAACACTTATCAATCATGTTGCTTATTGCCAAAAACTCAAAAATTTAATTTCTTCTCTTTTGTGAGCAACAATACCCACCTTTCACTGAACAATTTTAATTTCTTAGGCTTCCACTTGCTTGTTGTATGCTTTCCAGTTTGTTGTGAAAACCCACACTGACCTTCCAAACATGACTATTACACTGCATCCACAATGACATTTGCTATAAGACTATTTTTCCTGAGGTTAAATTATGTTGCTATCTACACCTTTTGACATGTTGCTAATGTCGTAGCTAATTCATGTTTCTCGTGTATTGTAGATTTCACATCCACATTTATTCTTCTTTCAATATAAATTCTAACTGTTACTTGCAAACCCAATTACCTCCTACACACTTTGTTGCATACATACGTTGCTTCTTAGTGTGTCATATACTTGACCAAGGCTATTGGGAGTAGGGAGTGGGAATTGTAATTTTCAAAAAAACATACAGAATGCCGAATTAGTTGCAGAAAACATGAAAACATAGATTTAACAACTCGATTAATGATGATACAGCCTGAGTGGGCCTAATGGTTAAGAACATGTGTTTCCTCTTAAGAGGTCACAGGTTCAAATCCAGAGGGGGGTAGGGTATGTATACCTTCGTAGACTTTACCAGTCAAATCGCTGAGCGGAGGGGGGTCCCTTGTCCCACAAACAAGGGGGTCTCATACACCAATTTGGTGTGTTGGCTTGGCCGTGACCTTAAAAATAGATTATTATTATCATTATTATAACATCAATCATCAAGTAGTTATATCTTATAACATTGCCATCAAATGATCAACCGTAACATCAACCTTCAAGTTTCAACATATAACATTTGTCATCAACAAACTGTAACAGTTAACATCAACCAAGAAATGATATAAAGCATCATATTCATTACAAAAGAGTTGTAAGACGTAGTCAACAATCAAAGGTAGGGTCAAAGTTAAAAGCTCAAAATTAAACTGTCATATAATATTTACAAAACAGGCCATAATAAAGACAAAGTACGGTGTTTTAGAGATTAAGTTATAAACGAGAAAAAGACAAATAAATCTAGTATCTACTAATCTTTCCTCTCGCCACTAGAAACTTCTAGTTTATTTTCTCATGATCTGTGAAGAAGAGTAGTAGTAGGTGGAAGTGGTTGTGGAACAGGACCAAGAGCTACATGGCCCCCACTCCATGTTGGACGTTGTGAAGATAAAAGCAAAGGTCTTGCATTTGGGAACCTGTTGGTGGATGGGGGTGGCATCTCTACTGCATGAATATGATCACCCAAAAGTTCAGCCTCTAAGCGCTCTAAAACTATGGCTCTAACCTCCAAATTAGCCTCTTGGATTGTTGTTCGAAGTCACATATGTTCTATCATTCTTCATTGCCTCATAAAATGGGACAACCTCAAGTTGTAGCACACATAAACCAAGCTTTCTGTTCAGTTTGCATTCATGCTTTTTTTCTTCACATTGTGGATGAAGTTGTAGGTGCTCCAATACTTATTTATAGAAGAAGTGTTGACAACCTATGAAAGCACCCTCATTGCCAATTTTTGCAAATGTGTGGTAAAGGAGCCATACATGTTCCACCAATGAATAGGACTTAACCTATCTCTATCTTTAGTGGCATGCAGGTTAGCAAAAACTCCATGTTCATTGATGTACTTGCTCAATTCGTTTCGTACTTTAGCACACTCCTCTTCATCAGGGATCAACTTGTCTAATGCAAGCATATGCCCATTTTGTACCTCTGGATCTATGTCTGGTTTTCTCATAACCCCACCCCCAGGTGCAAGTTGGGCCAACCAAGATGGAGAATAATATTTGGGTGTAAGGACATACCCTAGGGCATGGGGTGGAACATTAAAAGTATCCCACCTTTTGACCACATGTTCATGAATATGATCTTAGAAGGTCTCATCTCTTGGCTCAACAATGTCTTTGATTTGGCCTAGCATGTCGTCTATTTGCTCATACACCTTCCCAACCACTAGTTGATTTGTATTTGCAAATCAAATCATGTTATAAATGGGCTTGGTGAACTGTAGAACATACCTAACCTGTGCCCAAAACTGACCATCAAGAACAATGTCCTCCACATCCTCAAATTCATGTCTATTAGATGCAGATGCAACTTTGTCTTTCAAACCATGCCATGAATCACTTGAGACCATACTAGCCAATGCCTCTCTTACCTTCAAAAGGCACCGGAAGGTGAAGTAATAGCTAGAAAATCAGGTCTTTGCAATCTTAAGTAGCTCCAATTTAGAGTGATTGCAGAAAATGTAGTGGGCATGGCTATGATTGGTAATAAATTTGATAATTTTCTTCCCTTTCTTGTACGATGCACCAATCCATTCATAATTATGGTCCTTCGTCTTAATAATATCATGCATCAAGAGGTACGATGTGTGAACCAAACACACTGACCAATATATGTTAGGGTACATATCCTCAATGATTGCTCATGTTGCCTTACAATTAGTAGCATTATCAGTGATGACTTGAATGGTTTTCATTAATGGTTTTGCAACATTTATACTGGTCTTGTAACGATTTGAGTAATCATGGATTGAAATGAAGACCACACTGCTAGCAAACACATCAAGAGTATTTATCAATGGCCTGCCTCACAACATACTGTTGTGAACCGAGCTCTCTGCCAATCCACCAAAACTCCCAATCCGCCACACCACCAAGCTGCAATAGTCCACAACTCCTCGTCTGAATGGTTTGCTCCATGTCTCAAACTAGAGACCATCTAAACTGCTACCACTTGCAAAAGTCATTGTAGCTCCCTCTTAGAGCTAACTCTTCAACACTGCTACAACTCCTTCTCAGAGCTGTCACCTGTAACCTGTCCGAACATAAACAAGAAATCTGCAACTTGTTAATATTATGGTAGCTTCGGGAGGTATGAACCTATATTGTGACCTATGACGAGATTAGAATATTCCAGAAGGAAGCAAAGAAGTAAAGGAAACCCTAGACGAGATGTCGGCTGCAGAAATATAATTAATATGAATTAATTAGTACCCAGAAGGAGAAGTCGGCCCCAGTAAGTCTACCAGAACCACTATAAATACAGGGCGCCAGTCTCTCATTTGACATATTCTCAGAATTGCAGAGAGCCAGTTGTGCGCATTGCAGTTGGCAGTTTTGTGCGCAAGTTTCTGGGGAAGGTGTTGCGCCAGTTTCTGGGTGGGACTATCTGATCAGCTTTGGTTTCTATTCTTGTTTGGTGCATTAGCCTTGCTTAGCTATTGATTGCTACCGGTATTCTTCTTTGTCAAAGTCAAGGTGCTCGGAGGGTGGCTTCGGCCTATGGTTGGGTGACAAGGGTATTGTCCATGGTAAAACGAGCACAATCCTTCATATTCTAACACAACTAATTGTAGCAATTGTGTCTCAAATATGATCCCCTTCTCTTCAACTTAGCTCTGAAACCATGTCAAATTTTCGCATGCAACATTATGAGTAATTTTCAGATCTGAAAATTGCTTCCTAGTGAACTAACAGTAAACCCTAGCTGTTATCACTAAACAATTTTACACTGAAAATAATTGACTGAAAATATATGCAACGAAAACAACAAGATCAGAGATGAATCATCAACACATATGAGACACAAATTTTCTGTTCTGTAACTTTGTCAATTTCAAAAATTCTAAGGGCAAAAACAACCCTCCTAGTTGACACCCATCTGACACATTTTCAACAAAAACCTAAGGACAACCTTGTCCTCTAAAAAAAACCAAAATCAGCTAAATATCCAGGACAATTCCAACTTACAAATCTGCTGCAGACCACCTGTATGGCCCATTGACGTCAGCTGTACGACTGTAACGATCAACCTGTAAGTACTTGTTCCTGCCCAGAAAACCCTATATGGATGTACATGACTGTCCCTACTAGAACTTGCGTACGTACACGACTGTTCCCACTGCAACCCACGTACATACGCCATTGTTCCCACTGCAACCCACATACATGTATGAAAAATTGTACGAATACTTTCGTACGATCCACAACACTCATACGACTTCTTCTCTTCTGTGGCTGTCCTCCACACATGTGGCCTTCCTCACCTCAATGTGTTATTTCCCTACCAAGAACTGAAAATAGAAGATCCATAACCCTAGGCTAGATTTTCCATAGTTGTAGAAATTCCCTCGCTGAAATTACCAAGCTCCTTGGCACAAGTGCAAACTCACTTATGCTAACTCTATCATGTCACACTCAATAATGAAACGTCATAATGACCTCTCTCCTTTATATACAAGTCTTAGGGGTCAACAAGGAAGCCCCTCCACAAGTCAGCATTAAATTAGACTTTCGTATGGGTGTGAAGTCCCAACACAAACCCACAAAGCCCATCACCAAACCCTCAAGCCCCTAACTCAAAATACAAGGGGGCTTTCACCGAACCGAAAGTGTAGTGTGGTGCCCATGACGATTCCCACATGCCCAACACCTAGGGTTATGTGAGAATACCTGCCCGAAGCTACAAAACATCAACAAAAAGAGTTCTCCATTGTTGTATATAAAAATGGGAAAGCAAAAGCTTTCTTATATAGGGCTACAATCAAGTCGAGTCAATCCACATTATGAATGTGGGATAAACTGATAAAGTGAAATAAGACATAAAATCATGAACTAACCTAAAGTTGAATTGACTTTATTAATGCCTAAGTCTAATATCTAGTTGACCATTATAAACTAACATTTATTTTAGCACCCTCCCTTAATGGTCAATCTACTAACTACACCAAGCTTATCCCGAAATTTTACATAACTTTTAGGACCCAAAGCCATGGTGAGAATGTCTACAGTTTGATCCTCTGTAGGACAATACTTCACCTCGATAGACCCATCTTCTACAAGTTGCTTGATGAAGTGCCAATGTACCTCAACATGTTTGGTACACTCATGGAAGACTGGGTTCTAGGTCAGTTTCATCACCCCTTGGTTGTCGCATAACAGGGGTGTCGGTTCTATTTGTTGCATCTGCATATCTGAAAGCATCCTCCTGAGCCAAATTGCCTCGCATGCTCCTTTCACTGCTCCTCGGTATTCTGCTTCTGTTAACGAAAGGGCTATTGCATGTTGCTTCTTGCTGGTCCATGTGGCTGCACCCATGCCAAGGCTGAAAACATATCCATAAGTGGATTTTTTGTCATCAATAGAACCTGCCCAATCTGACTTTGTATACCCACACAGCTTAGGGTCTTTGCTTCTACTGCCAAAGTCAAGTGTCCCTTTCACATATCTCAACACTCGCTTCCATGTTGTCCAGTGCTCTACCTTTGGCGTTGTCATGAATTTGGAAATGAAACTCACAATGAAACTCAAATCAGGTCTAGTGGTTGTAAGATATATCAAGCTACCCACTAGTTGCCTTTATACTTACTCATTAATTGCCTTCGAGTCAGTTTTCACTGAAAGTTTCAACCCTTTCTCCATAGGTGTAGACGAGATTTTGCAATCTGTCATTCTAAACTTGTCCAACAAATTCCTGACATATTTTGTTTGTGAGACAAAAATGATGCTACTTCTTTGCCAAACTTCTACACCCAGACTATAGTGTAGGAGGCTAAGTATGTCATGTCAAAAGTTTTGCTCATATTGAATTTGATCTGTGTTATTGCACTTGCCTCACTACCTTTAATAATGATATCATCTACATATATGACCAAAAGGACGATATCATTACCAACTCTTTTGACATACATGTTTGAATCTGAAGGACTCTGTTGGAACCCTTGTTCATCCAAATACCTGTCCATCTTGATGTACCATGCCCTAGGTGCTTGTTTCAGACCATATAGAGCCTTCTTTAGTTTGCAGACTAGATGCTCTGTAATGTCCCCACTTTGGGACATCATCACGGTGCAGAGGTTTATGATGACCAGAGTAGCCAGATGGATGTTATAGCGAGTACAAGGATTATTGAGAGGCATTGTCGGGTCCAGCTTGCATTACTCATCATATTTCATCATTATGGGCCATTCCGCACAGGTTGACTTTGGTTCCGTTGCATTCCGACGATTTCCATGATTTTGACTATTTTGGGCTATAAGTTAATTAAATTCATTGAAGAGGTCATTTTGGGCACATTACTTGGAGGAACCTCTCAGTGTAATAGCTCATTGGAATTGGGAGGAGGAACACTACAGGATGGGATAGTGAGAAGTGACTTTCAGTGGCCAGGGAAGCTACAAGGAGAGATAAGGTGTTTTTTAGAGGTAAAAAGGTTAATTAATTAATTAATTAAATATTAATAAAATGAAAGTCACTTTGGAGGGACAAGGTGAGCCAAAAAAGTATAAAGGAAAGGCAAGGGCCTCTACTCATGCATTCATGTATGATCATCTTTTGATATCTAGCTTTTAGCTAGTGAGCCCAACATTGGGGGTTTTGAGGGTTTTGACTTAACAAACCCTAGAGGACGATTCGGTGGTGAAAGATTCCACCTAGCTTGTCCCAAGCTTGGTCTCGGAGATGCAATACGCTCCCACACCATTCTAG
>ML785191.1:379830-423839 GCA_009831015.1 Picea engelmannii | reverse complement strand
GCGTCTCTTGGCCATTGAGAAGCAGTCCAACGGAACTATGTCTGTTGTGAGCATGCTTGGCTTCATGTGTTGATGATTGTTTTATCTTGAGTATCTTTAATTCCCGCACATGCGAGTAAACTTGTTAGTATATTGTATATCTTGTATCTAGTCTTAATCTGTATATTTGATATATTCTTTGTGTCTAGTTGTATCGATCTTATTGTAATACTTTGTAACTTATTTTGTAACGAACATCCCCCTAACATAGTTACTCCATCGCCCAATCTTAGGCACTAGTCTTAGTTGCCCTAGGAAAGGGTTTGACTCTCATACTTAGATAGTTGCATCTTGCATTTGTTGATTGAAATCATAGGCTAAATTCTCCTTGACCTTTAACTAATTAAAATCAACTCCTAGAACACTTAATCGTAAATCTCATCTAGTAACTAGGATCTACCCCCCTTGGCTTCCCTAGGAGTTAGCCTAGACGGAAGAGGTTCAAGTCAAAGTGATAGTGTGGGCTTTGAACCTAGGCATTGTGCCTCCGAGGACACACTAAGTGAGCAGGACTTAGCTCACGTTTGCAAGTGTGTATAAGGACGGCAACAGCACCCATTCTTACTTATTATTTTAGCAGCACTGAAGGTTGTATATTAAAATTAAACTTTTTTAAGTGAAAAAATGTGTCTTATAAAGTTGTATGACAGAATTACAAAATATAGATCAAGTACTGTACAAAGCTTTCTTCCTATTCCAAACCACACTGGAAGAGCCAACTTATCAGACTAAACACCATATTCTGAATCTTTAATTTACTTTCTATGGACAGAACCTTTAGCAGCTACTACTTGAACTGCAAGTTTTTCTGTCAACTTATGAAACACCAAACTTCCATAAGCACGTTCAGATGTATGCTTACAATGATGGCTTAGCAGAGGGAGAGAGTGGTCATCCTAATTCATGATCAGAAGGATCCATATACTTCCTCGCACAAAGCTGAGTCATCAAGGACTGCTTTCTTGTGTAGAGGGTGGAAAACAAAACAGAGAAGTGTGATGAGATATCCCTCGAAAGAGACTTCAAATCTTCCTTTCTTCGACATTGCACAAGGTGCCTCCAAATAGTGTCAATTTGTTTGAGCCATCTGTCTTCTGAATTGTTTAATGTCCATCTCTGGTTTACATTATCTGGAACCAAATAAATTTCTGTTTGATCCACCCACACATAGTGCCTGTATCATATCTATATTTGGGTTTGCCATTCAGCCAAATTCTTTCTTTGTATCTTGGTTCTGTGAAGTTTTAGGCCACTTTGAATCTTTCCCCAGGTCAGTGACTGCTGAAATAATGTCCAAAATAATATTTATATGCAGGCCAAGCAAGATCTCTTCACAAAAACCAATTGCCTTTCTCACTGTCCCAGATATCTCACCAAGTGAATATGCCTTTTGCTAAGATGGAACATATTCTCTTCAACTATCTGTGGGTTAAACCAGGTAGAAAGGGGGTGCTTCCCTTGGCCACTTGGGATTTTTCTACCCTGGAGAAAGACACAGGAGGTTTAGGGCTTATGGATATTTGCACATAGGTACTGGCTGTGAGTGCTAAATGGATTATTAGAGGGTTGGTACTCGTTGGAAAATTCTTCCTCTAAATGGATTCTTAGAGGCTTGATGCTCATTGGCAAATTCTCCTGCTAAATGGATTCTTAGAGGCTTGATGCTCATTGGCAAATTCTCTCAAGGCATGGAATCATGACAGCCTCTCATATTTGTAGTGCTAAAGGAAACTTCACATTGGCTGACATTGTATGCACCTTAGACTTCACTATTGAAAGATCTCCCATGCTTAAGAGAATCTTGAAAGCATGTCATATATGTTAAATTTTGACGTACTGTTATTTTAATTTGGTTGTTCGTTGACACAAATTTAGGATCGTAGAATGTTGATGTACAGCCCAAGTAATCTGTTTTTATGCAGTCTTGTTAAGTTTTGAGCTATTATTAGGTTGCTTTTCAGTTTACTAGATAACCATAGCATAGGTAGGATCACTGAGAGAAACACAATCACAAGATACACAACATTTATCTTGGGAAACCCTCATGGGGAAGAAAACCCAGCAAAACTTCCTTAATATAGATAGCCAATACAATGCCAAGACAATAAACCAAAACACTAGAGAATATCCAACACTGAGCAATGCGCCTCTCTCTTCCTTCTTCCAACAACTGGCAACCACAGCTTCCTTCAAACTTGCCCACTTGATGAGTGAATGAGTGAGTGAACAAATGAGGCGTTGGCCTCCTTTATTTATACTAGCTGGCAGGCACTGGAAGGGTGTCTCTTCATTGGGCAGGGCCGACTTCTCTTCTTAGTGGTTAAAACCACTTTAATTAGGCTTGGGGGCCGACTTCTTAAGTAGCATAATATAGTTAGGGTTTGACCAATCCACAAAAGGGGATTTGATCATTTACAATGCCTGGCATGATCAATCCACAAAAGGGGATTGATCTAATTAATAAAGACTCAATAATAAATAGAATACACTTTGCAGTTACAATATTTCAACACTCCCCCTTAACAAGAAGGGTATTCGACAACAACATCAAGAGAGAGAGAGGGCAGCAACATCAAGAACATCTGGAATACTGACTGGCATATGTATAAATCATCGGAAGTTTTTTTCATCATCAATATCATCATTCACAGCATGAAGCTGGAATGGCATCATCTACATCAACATCAATTAGTATAACACTAATACATCATCATCATCAATAATAACATGAGGCTGATACAACATCAACAACAACATCATCATCATCATCACTTCACGAAGGCTGGAGCAACAACATCATCACAGCACAAAGGCTGGAGCATCATCAACATCAACACTAAGCTGGAAATCTTCAACACAAAGCTAGCATCACATCAACATTAGCACGAAGTTGGAAATATTCAACACAAGACTGGCATCCCAACAACATCAACACGAAGTTGGAAATCTTCAACACAAGGCTGGCATCTCAACAACATTAGCACGAAGTTGGAAATCTTCAGCACAAGGCTGGCATCTTAACAACATCAACACGAGGTTGGAAATCTTCAGCACAAGGCTAGCATCTCAACAACATCAACACGAGGCTGGAAATCTTTAGCACAAGGCTGGCATCTCAACAACATCAACACGAAGCTAGAAATCTTCAGCACAACGTGTTAATGTTTATGCCATTATTATAGTTCTTTGCATTTCAATAGATAACAGCAACATAAGAACAAGATCACTGAGAAATACAAATTCACAAGAGACACAACATTTATCCTGGGAAACCCTCTAGGGGAAGAAAACCCAACAAAACTTCCTTAATATAAATAGCCAATACAATGCCAATAGATCTTATGCTAAAACAGAAAGTCCTCTCCCAAGATATGTGCCACTCTCTCTCTCCTTTGTCGGTAACAGATCAGAACTTGTCTCTCAAACTGAGCAAGTGAGTTGTGTTCAAATGAGGCGCTAGCCTCCTTTATTTATACAAGTTTTGGCACGTGTGAAGTGTCTCTTCACTGGCAGGGCCGACTTCTTAATCTGGGTGGGTAAACCCACCTTTATTATATTTCTAGGTCTTCTTATTAACTGTTGGGGCCGACTTCTTATTCTGCCTATTATAATTGTCTGTTGACCAATCCACAAAAGGGGATTTGGTCCTATTACAATATCCGACATGATCAATCCACAATGGGGATTGATCCTATGAATAAAATATTAATAATAATAAGAATACTCTTTGCAGTTACATTATTTCAACACAAGGCTGGCATCTCAACAACATCAGCACGAAGCTGGAAATCTTCAGCACAAGGATGGTATCTCAACAACATCAACACGAAGCTGGAAATCTTCAGCACAAGGCTGGCATCTCAACAACATCAACACGAAGCTGGAAATATTCATCACAAGGCTAGCATCTCAACACTACTCCCCTTTTCAAGGGAGGTCCTTTCAAACTCTATCAAGCTTGTCTCGAAAGTGCTCAAACTTTAAACGAGACAGAGACTTGGTCAACACATCTGCAACCTGCTCATCCGTGCTAACATAATGTAGCTTTATGGATCCTCTCTGCACCATATCACGAATGAAGTGATACCAGATCTCTATGTGCTTCGACTCATCATGGAACACATCATCTTTATACAACTCTGGTTATCACATAGGGTCACAGTGGCTTCCATCTCCAGATCAAATAGATCTGTCAACAACATCTGAAGCCATATGGCTTCACAACTGGCGGAACATGCTGCAATATATTCTGCTTCCGACGTGCTGAGAGCAATACTGGATTGCTTCCTACTTTGCCATGAAGTCATGGTTGACCCCAGACTGAAACAACATCCTGAAGTGCTCTTTCAATCAGAAACACTTCCAGCTCAATCAGAATCAGTATATCCATACAGTTTGAAGTCATGATCTCTAGTATAACAGAGACCAAAATCCAACGTACCCTTAAGGTATCTCATCACGTGTTTTGCATCATCAAGGTGAACACGTCTAGGTTCTACCAGATCCTGATTCAGGGCAAAACATATATCTAGCCTGGTGTTTGTCAGATATATCAACGAACCAACAATATGTCTGTACAGAGTAGCATCAACCAATTCTGACGAAGTGTCTGTACAGAGTAGCATCAACCAATTCTGATGAAGTGTCTGTACAGAGTAGCATCAACCAATTTTGACGAAGTGTCTACAATATGTCTGTACAGAGTAGCTTCAACTTTGTTTCCATGGGTGTGTTCATGGATTTACACTCCAACATATCAAACCTCTTCAATATTTCAACTGCATACTTCCCTTGGTTAAGGAAGATCTTCTCTGAGCTCTGCCAAACTTCAAGACCTAAGTAATAATCCATCAGGCCTAGGTCTTTCATCTCAAATTCTGCAGTGAGCTTCTTCTTTCAATTTTGTGATGAGCTTTTCTTCTCTAGTTAAGAATAAGTCATCCACATACAACAATAATATCACTGGCTCATAACCTTGAAGTAAAGGTTAGAATCAACTTTACTCTTGGTAAAGCCCAAGCTTGTCAAGAAATTGTCAATTCTGCCATACCAAGCTCTAGGAGCTTGCTTCATCTTGCAGACATGAGTCTTTCTATCTTTAACTTCAAATCAAATTTTCACAATTTTTCACATTACTTTGTACCAACCTGGTACACTTGCTCAACTGCAACTTAATCTGCACAATCATGTGCTAGCTCTATGTGCTTTCTGCCAAGCACTATCTGTCTCACTGCCTGAGAGTATGTCCTCTCCTCTTTCTGCAACTGTTCCTTCTGGAACTGGGACTATGTAGTTGCAGCTGCTTTGAAGCTGAGAATGATTGTGGCTGCTAAAATCTGATAGCAACTCTTCTACTTTATCACGGCAACAACTTCATCTAAAACTGAGAGTGTCTCAATAATTGACACTAAAAGTAGCTCTTCTTCTTTCATGGAGGTAACTCTATCTGCTAGTGTAGTCATGTCTCCATGGCCCGACCAATGTACTGCACCAACTGGCACTGGAGATAACTCACTCTCAAATATAGGGATTGCTCCCCCTGAATCTCATACTATATCAGAATCATGGTTGTCATGTTTGTCTTCATTAATACTGGAACTATTTCTTCAATTACTGGAGTAAGTGTCTCGTCGTAGTCTTCTCCCTTTTGCTAGGAGAATTCTTTGGACACACATCAGGCTTTGTACATCTGTAACATGCTTGATCTGTTAGATCAATCTTGGAAGTCGATACCGACTTCTCTTCTAGTCTCACGGAAAAATCCTTATCCTAGTCTTTCTGACTGGCTTCCTTCTCTGTCACTGAAACAAGGGAATCTTCCCAGGAGATTTCATATCTCCTAGAAGTTTTTGAAGCTACGATCTAGTCTTCTCATGGCATCTGTCTCCCAGTCTTGGAAGTTGTCTCTTCATTTGATCCTTTCTGAGATCAGACTTACTCTTGATTTCTTCTGAGTCTACAAGGACTTCATCATCTCTTACAGGGTATACTTGGTGTTGAATACCAAGTCTAAATATTAAAAGCTTAGTCAACTTCAAGTGAATTATGCTTCCTGTCAAGATGATTTCATTATCCTTTGAACAAGTTTACTGTGAGATCTTGTTCTAATGTTTGATCATCTTTGGAGCCTTCTGCTCCTTACAATCAATCTCCATATGAGATACTCTGGATCTCAACGATAGTTTCTTCTTCATCTTCTTTGATACATGAAGGTATATGGTCATGTACATAGTCTTTTTCATGTCTCATCTAATCTGTTGCCTTTTGCAACCTTCACTATAGCTTCCTCATGGTTATCACTTGTGACTTGAAACAAGGTCAACAAAACAACAAACAAGAATAATACTCCTTTGATAATAATAAAACAATAGCACAAATAATCATCACAGTAGCTCCTTTAGGGCTATCACTTGTGACCTGCCTGAAACAAAGATCAAAAGTAAGAGATACAATACGAAATGAGATCAACACTCTTCTAGTGTTGCGATCAAACATTCCTCCATGGTAACCTGGAACCAACACACGAAGTTTCTCCTAGAGGAGATGTTAGTTGTATCTTGGTAAATGATTACATTAACCATTTATCTCAATATGCTCACATGCTACCAAGTATAATACTTTTCAAAGATTGCTTCCTCAACTATAGTGTTTACTTGTAATGGGGTAGTTATCAACTTGTCATGTTCAACTTTGAATCTTATCCACTTAATTAATCRAACATGAAACCTGGAGTCTTGTCCTCAAGAATGAGTGTGTTGCTTTTCTTCCAAGTCTCCTTCACTCAAGATGATAAGTGCTTTCTTCAACCTGTCTTCTGTACTAAGACAATATGCTATCTGGACAGAAAGYTGGGTTAGAGAGTAAACTCTATGATCTCAACTTTAATCAATCTAATAATTTGACTTTAATTTTGACCAAAGGTTAGTATGATGGTCATAGCTTCAACATGCAACCTAGATCAAAATAATGTCATAACAAATAGATGCATATCAGAATAATCAAACCTGGGTTGCATTATTCCTCTGAATGTGTTGGATCTGAGATCCTTCTGGATCTATGGCAAGAGACCCTTTCTCTTGCAAATACCCTTTAAAGCTTAACAGTTTAAACATATGTGAGTACATACCTCTGATAGTATTTGCAGGTAGTGGCACCATCTGGTAGCAGCGGTAGTAATACTTCAAGGGTGACTGCAACTGATTCTGAAACTGCAACTGCAACTTGGGGTTTTATGAGAAAACCCTATTTTTTCAACTTCAAATTTTGAAATTTTGATCCAGGGACTAGATGCGTTGGGTTGAGGTGAGTTTGCTGGAGCTGTTAGATTTCAAAAATTTCAAGTTTTGCCCCTTGAAACTTGACTTGCGGAAATCTGGATTGGTACTAGTTATGGTTTCTTGGTTTCTCTGGTACCAGTCAAAACTAGGGTTTGACTTTCTAGAGACTCTGTCCACTGAAAAGGTGCGCTCAAGCTGCCAAAAGATTCACTAGGGTAGGGTGCACTTTTCTAGATGGTTTTTAGGCAAAAATTCCTCTCCAACAAAAAGCCTTAATTTTCTTGTATGACAACAATGACGTTTTTGCTTATCCAGTAAAAGGTGCTCTCTTCAGCTTAGCTCTGATACTATGTTAAGTTTTGAGCTATTATTAGGTTTCTTTTAAATTTACTAGATAACAATAGCATAGGTAGGATCACTGAGAGAAACACAATCGCAAGATACACAACATTTATCCTGGGAAACCCTCGTGGGGAAGAAAACCCAGCAAAACTTCCTTAATATAGATAGCCAATACAATGCCAAGACAATAAACCAAAACACTAGAGAATATTCAACACTGAGCAATGCGCCTCTCTCTTCCTTCTTCCGGCAACTAGCAACTGCAGCTTCCTTCAAACTTACGCACTTGATGAGTGAACGAGTGAGTGAACAAATGAGGCATTGGACTCCTTTATTTATACTAGTTGGCAGGCACTGGAAGGGTGTCTCTTCACTGGGCAGGGCCGACTTCTCTTCTTAGTGGTTAAAACCACTTTAATTAGGCCTGGGGGGCGACTTTTTAATTAGCATAATATAGTTAGGGTTTGACCAATCCACAAAAGGGGATTTGGTCATTTACAATGCCCGGCATGATCAATCCACAAAAGGGGATTGATCTAATTAATAAAGACTCAATAATAAATAGAATACACTTTGTAGTTACAATATTTCAACAAGTCTTGGGCTTTGTCCTCTAAGAAACTGACAAATAACATTTTCTACTGCCACTATGATTCTCTGCTTTGCTGCTTCCTTTCCATCAGGCAATTGTAGCTGTATATTTTCTGAGCAAATAAATATGGAAACAAATTTCTGCCATCGGTGCCTGATTTAAATGTTTAAACTTTAAAGTAACTTCCTGTCATTTTGTGGCTCTGAGATGATAGACAGTAAAAGGTGATTTTTGGACATGTACCTGTACTAAATGTGTGCTACATTAATTCCCTGAATCTATATCCTATTCCTTTGACATATATTATGTGTATGCCAGGATTAAATAGGAGTTCCTTATTCAATCCTTTTTCCCGTCTTTCAACGGTATTGGAAATTTTCAAATGTTGTGATTCGTGCTGTGGTGCTTTTGTTAGCCGATGGTTTTGGAAACTGAAGAATGGTCAGGGAAAATAAAATGAAGAATGGGTTTCTTATTTGTGTAGCCCTTTCCTTCATCATTCTTAAATGATAATATCAAGTTCACTGTTTGTTGCTTTAAATTCCAGGCAGCTGTAGCAAGTCATACAATAAATACTATTGTTTCCAAGGATCCAGTTCCGCAAAAATCAGAGGTCAGTTTTAGCACTACACAATGTGAAGTCCTCGTGCATTTACAATTCACATCTGTATAATTTCTGTATTTTTTGCTATTGTTAATGGGTACACTGCTCACTATAGAGAGAAAAAAGAAAAGCTTGTCCTTCAAATTACTCTCTGGTAATTGTGTTAGGTTATGATTGTCTTGTCTGTGATGTATGCAGGACCTGCAACAGGCAGACAAAAGGACAACTCAAGCACGACGTCCATTGAGCAGCTTAATTATGATCAAGCCACAAGCAAAAAAGTTGAAAATGGATTTAGAGAAGAGTAATGAACATGTTGAGTTATCTAAAATACTGGATGGAGTTGAGAAAATACCAGCAAAGGATGGGACAAAGAAACAGGAAGTAGTCACGAGTAGTGTTGATACTGGACTTGTGGGACTGGTATCTTACAGTGATGAAAGTGATGAGGATACTGAATAATTGTTTAGAACTCATCTTTTGTTATTTCCATGTTGTTTTTCGGTGTTATGTGTAAGCAATTCTTATTGGTCATGAGATGTTTTCTTTATGCTCTTGTTAGACATGTCTGCAAGCAAATTATCTCATCTGGGTATGTTATGTTGATTTGTAATCTACACTGCTTGCCTGATTATGTTTTTTCATTGATATAGTCAAATAAATGAAAATCATGAGGTAATTTACTGTTTATTCTTTTTAGTTAAATGCCATGAAATACAAGGCGGCCTTGAATTATTCTTCCCCCAAACATCAAAGAAACTAACGACTAACGTTGGCTTTCAGGTATGTTTTTTTCATTTGATGTGCCGAAATTCAACAATCGTATGCATTATTCTACCTTGAATTTTAAGGAAAGAAGTAAACGCTGATGAATGATGCAATTTCAATTGTTGTACAGACTTTTCCATTGTTGCTGAGATTCAAGCTTGTTTGTGAAGATGAGTTTGGCATTCATTAAATCACATCTTGTCTGTTACTTATCGAGGCAATGCAAATCATATCTTGCAATCTACATTTCATCTCAAGGAGAATAACAAGTTTTCAAACATTTGATTTCAATAGATGCAGAGTAGTTTGGTTGTGGAAAAGGTGTTTACATGAGAGTTCTTATTGATTTCAGCCTCCCACTCCCCATGAAAGAAAATGAAAAGAAACACTCCTTGGTTGGTGGCTTGAAGGACAAATTCTTTAGTTTGAGCTTACACTAGGCTAATAAGTGAGAGAGATTGGTGCTGCCTAATTTAATCTTTACCCATGAAATTGAAAACGTGGTATTAATGTACATCAACGTACATCAACTTTTGCTTCGAAGAGACAATAAATGCATTGGATAGCATATGACTTTAAAATCAGGATGTGCAAATTGAGAAAGCAAGATGAATAAGGTTAACATATGTTTTTTTTATATGCCATTTATATCATTGTATTGGAACTCAATAAAAATTTAGCTTCTGTTTTTCTTATCCTAGAAATTGTTGAATTTTAATGCTAAGCTCAAGCACATGTAGTTTCTTTTCAGTTTAACATGAACTTGAATCATAAACAATGCAACAATACAATATACAATAGCTGCAATAACCAAGATCACAAGAAGAATAACCATGCACAARACACAAGAAGTTATCCTAGGAAAACYCTTCTCAATCAAGGGAAAAACCCAACAATCCTTTGTTATAGAGTCAAGAGAAGATCACCCTTTCACCACAAACCCTAGTGCACACAAGAAGGTGCTTTATGACGAAGAAAGCTAGCGCCTAAGAGAAGTKSGCACCAAATTTCAGATCTCCACAATGTATGTTGTGAGAATGAGATATGATCCACAATGGGGATGTATCTCTCTTATAAATACATGACCTAACTCATCAATAAATGTGTCTATTGGCAYAATAGGGCCGAYTTGTTCAACTCAATAATATAATTAATCTTTCACATAATATTAATTATCTTTACATAGCAGGGCCAACTTGTACCCTTCACAATACAAATTAGGGTTTCACAATAGTCTTACTCTTAGACAATATAGCAAGGGATCTCCCACGCATCTTCTAGTGCTCTGCCACTAGGGACAAGTCTACATGTGCTCAACCACAGGGACGTCACTCGCAATAGATTAACTCAACTAAATCCATAGGAGTACGATCTGGAGAGCCATCTCAAGTCGACTCAACTAAGTCCATAGGAGTTTGACAAGAGACCATCTCAAGTCATCTCAACTCAGTCCAGAGGAGCACGACAAGAGACCACACATGTCATCTCAATTCAGTCAAGAGGAGTATGACTCACCCATCACATGGGCGTTCTCACAGATCATCTCAACTCAGTTCAGAGGAGTACGATCTGGAGAATGTCACATGAAGCTGCAATCATCAACACTCTCTCTCAACTAGGGAGACATTCTCCACCAAGCCAAGTCTCTCACGAAAGTACTTGAACTTCGTCTTGGCAAGCAGTTAGGTGAAGACATCTGCACCCTGCTTGTGTGTAGAAAGGTATTGCACATGTACTGCTTTCCTCTGCATCGTATCTCTAATGTAATGGTATTTGATCTCAACGTGTTTTGATTTATCGTGAAACACAAGATTCTCTGAGAGCTTCACACAACTCTAGTTATCGTAATGGATAACGATGGAACCCATCTCATGTCCAAATAAGTCTGCAAGGAGCTTGCGAAGCCACACTGCTTTGCAGACTGCCACACATAATGCATTGTACTTTACTTCTGTGGTACTCAAAGCCACAGAATTATGTTTCCTGCTGCACCAGGGAACCATAGCAGATCCTAAAGTAAAACAACAATTGGAGGTGCTCTTTCGGTCCACTGTGCTCCCTGCCTAATCTGAATCGGCATATCCCTGCAATCTCATGTCTACACCGGAGGCATATCTCAGTCCATAACAAATTGTGTCTCATAAATATCTCAACACATGCTTTGCTGCTATCCAGTGTGTTTGTGTCGGTTGACTCATAAACTGACTATGTACACTCACTACATAACATATATCAGGTTTGGTGTTAACCAGATACATCAATGATCCGATCAGCTATTTGTAAAGATGTGGATCAATCTCGCCTGAATCGGAAGAAGTCTCGCTCAGCTTCTTCAGATCCATCACCATCAGTGTAGGCATGGGTTTGCAGTCTGTCTGTTAGAAAAGTGAGTGTGCTCGTTTAACCATAGACAATATAGCAACATTGTCACCCAACCATAGGCATGAATGCCACCCTCGAGCACCTTGACTTTGATAGAGAGATGAATTTCGGTAGCAAATCAATAGCCAACCGAGGCTAATGCACCAAGCAAAGATAACCAAGATTGATCAAAAAGTCCAACCCAGAAAGATCGAAATTACAGGTTGCAGTAACTGCAGCTGCACCTGCTCCTCTCCAGACTTGCGCACTATTGAATTTCTGCAGTTGCAAGTTGTATGTGTCAAATGAGCTCTGACACCCTATATTTATACTGCTCTCTTTCGGTTGTCTAGACCAACTTCTCTTTCTGGAGGGTAAAGACTCAATATAAAATATTCTCTTTAGTCGGCTTCTCTTTCTGGAGGCTAAAGACTCGATATAAAATATTCTCTTTAGCCGAATTCTCTTTCTGGAGGCTAAAGACTCAATATAAAATATTCTCTTTAGTCGACTTCTCTTCTAGGGTTATGTCCAAGTCTTTTAGGGTTCTTGCTTCCTGGAATACTCTAATCTCATCAAAGGTCACAAGTGGAGGTTAATACCTCTCGCAGCTACAATAATATCAACACTCCCTTCTAGCTAGGGAGGTATAAAAGGCAATGGTCTTGAGCACAAATAGACCATTCAACCGGTAACATCATCATAGCCACACAAGTTATCCCATAATCAAATCACAAGCACTGTCATCATTATCCAGCGAGATAATCTCCATGACAATCAATACAATGTCATTTGATATAGCACAACTGTGTCTATCCATAGTAGTACATAACTACTATTCAATGGTACACAAGCATACCAAGTAGCACACGACTACTAACCAGTGACACATAGTCATGTTGAGAACAAGATATGAATTGATCTTATTCAAGCATTTTCAAACTTTACTTGGCTAAAGTAAAGTAGACGGGAATATCACCCTATGTTTATAGCCAACAAAAATATATATCCTAACTCTCAAGTATTAATTACAAGTGCTTAGGCTAGTCTTTTATCAACAAAAAACTTGTTGGAAATTCACTTTTTATGTATTTTTCTGAAAATATCAGTCATTGAAATAAATGTAAGAACAAAAGTAAAGACACCAAGATCATAATCAATGTAGATGAGACATAAAACAATCCCTTATTTCATTCCAATTCACCAAAGAGTCATTATCTTTACAAAACTTCACATAGAAATCTTGGACCAAAGTCAAACTTAGAAATCCCCGATGGAACATACAAAAGGATCTCTGACAGAAAACAAAAACTGAACTCTAAAAGCTGGATCAGCTTGCCACAGATTGTTGCCCACTCGACTCTGCACAATAGCCTTTATCAGTCATGAAAGTTAATTCACAAACAGACAAGTCTACACAGAGTATCAAAGATAGATCAACACCTCTAAAGAGCAAGTGTCTGAATGATTTGATTCAACCCTAAATGTTGTTGTCTACAATAAGACCTTGCTATCACAAAAGAGAATTAGGCTATGATAAATATATGAATGAATGAAAACTAAACTATCTCAACATAACTCAAAGAGCAAACCTTAGCATGCTTTGTGCTTCTATCCTCCTCTTGTTCCTCCCCTAACAATTTAGAATTGGTTAGAGTAGTTGAACTAACTTTATTAGTTAAGCTAACATAAAGCCTTAACTAACTTTAGTTAAGGAAGGGGGGGAAAGTAATAATCATAATATGGTCATAATTAAATAACAACTAATAGGTGGGACCCCCTTGTGACTCCTTTAGTGAATAACAATCATCACATCATAACATAATCCATTATCATCACATCATAACATAATCCATTTGTTAAGCAAACACACCCCTTGTGTCTCCTTTCAAAACATATCTTCCTTTGACAATTTTAGCTCATAAAACTTGAAAATAATTCAGACTAATACTCATATATCCAAAATAAGACATGTTGTCCAAAATGAAACATGTTGTCCAAAATAAAACATGTTGTCCAAACTCCATGGAGACCATTGTCATAAAACAATAAATGACATAAAAATTAAAACCCATATTTTCCAGTCTGTGAAGCGACCATTCCTTGGTTGTTGTTGTCACCTCCTGATTTCCCTGAAATTGCCTTGAGTTGGGCAGAGTCTTTAGGCTTTATCTCACTAATCACATGGGAACAATCATCCCTCAGATGCATCCATGAAGACACGGATTTGTCAGAGTCATCGAAGGGTGAGGAAGGGGTGGCGACGACGGTTTTTCCTTTATCTAAAGCATGGTGGGCTTCAGTCTTTAACCTCTTGTTGGCGTGGGAAGATTGCACTGGCGAATGGTTAGGGGCAGCTTGGACAATGGGGTTTAAAGGTGGAGGAGCAAGCAAAGATAAGTTTGGCTAGCCATGATGTTGGGAGACTGTTGGGTGGACAATCTCCTGCCACCCATTATTTTTCGGGACTTCAGGCTGTAAAGAGACATGAGGAGGCATTGGTATACCGGAGGCTTGAGGGGCTTGGAAGGGAGGCCTTTCAGGCCTCGGTTGGACTATTCCCTGCCCAATCCAATTAAAGAATCCAGCATAGAACAATTGGCCCAGCTCTTCAGAATCAACATCAAAATGTATTGAGAACCTAGGCCTCCTTGGGTCTCGGTTCCAGTTACCTCTACCTCTGTTTCCTCGGCCATGGCTTCCCCGACTAAAAAAACTCATCCTGCATATGTTAACAATTAGCAAATAGTATTTTAAATAACCATGCATGACAACTCCTTAAAAATATGAAATAGATTTGGGTCAGAATGTATCAGGCTCATGCAATCCAATCCATACAAATTGTTCTAACGTTAATCAATGAGCAGGGGGTGGAAAAAATGTTCAGGGATACATGAGGGGTTTATAATTAGTGAAAATATGATATAATGAAAGGGAAGAGATATGGTCACTGCTCAATGATAACAATAATCAACTGTAAACAAACCAATAAACCTCGTTGCAATCCACACAGAATTTTGCCACTTGTATCCAATCTAACACAAAATCTTCCTTAGCTGTGATCAATATCAGAACAGGGGGTGAACAAAATGAATATGGGATATGTGAGGGGTTTATAATTAGCAAAAAATGAGATAATGAGGGGGAAAAAACATTTATTGTTCATGAGATTAATCAAGCAATCCATAACATATTTGCAGTAAGGAAAATATGCATCAACCGACAATCAGATGACTAAGTAATCATTCTTGTGCATTTGTTTAATTTCACTGTCCATTAATATCCAACACAGTGTTATCACAAAACAGAAGTACCTCACACAATTTGTAAGAGGTTGTGTTCCCTTTATTCTTACATTTTGCATGTCATAGCAGTCAACAACAACACTCAATCTATAACCATCAACATCCACCATTCCATACATTTCCCCAATCTACGTATGTATTTGAAAGTAGTGTTTTCCAAAAATAATAATGGAGTCTCTACATAGCCAATCAAGATCTGTAATGATATGTTCTCATACATATATATGCAATAGAAAGATCAAAATAATCAAGACTTCACATGCCACACCTGAAAGGCAATTGTCTATACAACCAACAATCATCATTTAGACACGGGCTATGCATAAACGAATTTCTGAAACCATGTAACCATGCCACTGTAAAAAGAAAATATCTTAGTGCGATTCAAAATTGGGTCAAACGTCCCACACAACTGTCATCAACGGTGATCAATTGCAAAAAGACAAACGCACTTAGAATTTGGGGGTATCACTGGGCATACGAAACAAGCCATCTATATTATACTTGGTGCATGACTGAGGGAATTCCACAGTGTCATAATTCCCATAACCACACAACAATATATAACCATGATATAACTCAAAAATTTGATTTGGGCCATTTATTTAGTCGCATGTGAGTGACCAGGCCGCACACATTCAAGTGTAAAAAGATGCAGTAAACATATCCAATCCAGTCTTCTAATTCTCAAGACATCAACCTACAGGACCCGACATGTGTGACAACACCAAACCCCTGTGACTAATGCCAACCATTATCGAATCTCATAAGCACCACTCTAACGATTGTATAATGACCAACAATTCAGCATTGTGGTAAGGGAGATAATAGGCCAACAAGCGTGATCACGGTGTACACCCACGAACCAAAACGAAAATGACAGAGGCCCTTTCATAACAAAAAAAAACCGATTCTTTGACAACATGTTGGCCACTGTGATCCTTAAAAGTGCAATTGGCAACGCGGGGCTCATGCCATTACCACAGAGGTAGTGGTCAACACATTACTAACATGACTGCTATACAAATCATGGGTGAGCCTGTATTCAAAGTAAAAGGCCACAATAAACTTAGCATGCCCGACAGACTCCTTATGCAGCTCCGGTCTGGAGGGTTTATGGGTTTGCACAGTAGCCATCGCAGGAAGGATAGGGCACCGAATATGTTGGAAACTTCGGGGTAAAGGCACGTGCCCAAGGAGGACTGGGATGCTTGTGGATAGGAGGCAACTCCTTGACAGAGTTGGATAGGGTTCTAGTTAAACCCAAGAACCGCGAAAACATCCAACCTTCTAAAAAGAACCCTTAACCAAACGAGGTGGTAACAAAACTATCACCCAGGAAGGCCCCCAACTCTGATCAACTCACAACGTTTATACACAGAACTGTCGATTTTCCATTCAAAGCCAAAACCACACAGTTGCAACACTCAGGACAACACAAACCCAAACAACTGAGCCAAAAACATTTCATAACTAGAGTGAAATCAAGAATGGCAAAAAGAGACATACCTGTCAATCGAAAACCTTAAGACGAGAAGCGACCGAGTGGTTTCACCCTGCTGAAAATCTGGACCGTGAACACAATAGCCAGATCAAACGATAGTTCGATGAGGGTGGCGGCCAATGGGAAGGGTAAAGGTGGCATGCAGTAAATGCACGTCGCCTCCACCCCTATCTCATTTACTCCACGGTACATGCCAACGAGTCTTCCATTAACACCATTAATCAACCAATGCATCGATAGTATCAACACATTCAAACCATAGCATAATCCAAGTCCACATAATAATTAAACCATTTGCATTCACTTTGCCAAATGTGCCACCCATGTTTACATTCCCGATATAACTCAAATAAATCGCTCGACCACTACACAATCTAAACGATCATGTATAGCATCATCATCAACATTTAACCGAAACATAGCATAATCACCATAAAAACACAATCCATCGCTTCCATGAGCCACCAACGTTATAACATATGTAAGTCAACCACTGATTCCATTAATCAATGCATAACCATTGCATTGTCACCTTGCCAAAGTGCGCCACCAAAATTTCCACCATATACATATATAAAAATGTAATTAAACAATATTGCATAGCCATTTCTTTGTTAGCTAGGACTTAACTACTATCAACAAGTATTTTCATGCATATAGTATCATAGAGCTAGGTCTCTTTTTTTGCATTAGATATAGTATTTACTTTTCCTCAAAATGCCTTTCTGTAATTTTCACTAACATTTTTGTTGTACAGGCGAGAAGAACAAATACCATAAATGAATAGTAGGTTGTAGTATCATGAAGGAACAATATCTCAAAACTTAATTGATATCAACGACAACCATATTCTCATCAACCATGTAACTTTGTAGTGCATCATCGTAACATTGAAAATGAACATACCTGATCTTCAAAAGTTCAAGGGGGTCCCACCTACTAGCATTATTTAGTCTTATATAATAATAGGCTTAGCAACACTTTGTGGGCGAAATTACGTTGATGTTTTCAATCGTCAACAAGTCACAATCAGTGGAACACATCCACCACAGTAGTATACAACTATTGTCCAGAGACATACAGTCTCCACAATGGTCATATCATTTAATATCAACTTCTATAAACAATATCATGATACAAGTTGAGTCATCTAGGCCATTCTTCCACTCACATCTGTGAGATCTGGACTTCCCTCAGAAAGTAAAACATCAACCATGGGCTATCTAGATTATTATTCCCAAGCATGGAAGAATAATTGTCCCTGATTTTTTAGCCTGGACCATTCACCTAACTGGGCCATTCCTTCGGCACTAAACATAGTGCAACCTGGATAGATTGAGTTTGCCCTAAGGAATGCCTGTCCCTGATTGTTGAACCTGGATCATTCACCTAACTGGGTCATTCCTCCAACACTAAACATAGTGAAACCCGGAGAGAATGAGTCTTCCTTAGGGAATGATTGTCCGGGCCATTTCCTAAGGAAATGACTGTCCTGCACCAACCTCCAAAACAGAGCATTCTTCGAAACTGCTCACAACTGTGAACTTCGAAAGAATGACTGCCTGGCGAGGCAAACCATTCTACTTGACCACTACTAAGAGTGACTGCCAAGAAGAATGATTGTCCTAGACCATTCCCCCACACTGTCCACAAGGGGAATCACTATCTATGGTACATCAACAATCTATCGGATCATTTTCATTACGAAAATAATTGTCCGATCTGGACCATTTTTCAAGCTGGAAAATGTTTGTCCGTCAAAGAATCTCAAACCAATTTTCGAACTCGAAAGGCACTGCCCATCCTAGATCATTTTCCAAACTAGAAAATGATTGTCCATAAATCAATGATATATATATATATATATCAGTGCTCCCTCCCAACCTGGGGAGCCATCTCTTCCCTTTCAGCTAAGTGAGTTATCTCCACAAGCCCCAATTTGTCTGAAAGTATGCAAACTTTATCCTGGACAAAGGCTTTGTCAAAATATTTTATATCTACTCATCTATGGAGATATGCTGGAGTTTCACTTCTCCTTTCTGGACTTTATCACGAATAAACTAGTATTTGATCTTAATGTGTTTCGACTAATCATGAAACATTGGGTGTTCGGATAGCCTTATACAACTCTGATTGTCACAATATATTATGGTCGAATATGGTACCTGATCAAATAATCTAGAAATCATCTTCCTTAACAATACTGCTTATGTACATGCCTCACATGTTGCGATATATTTTGCTTATGTTGTGCTGAGTGCGACAGACTTTTGTTTCCTGCTGCCCCAAGATATCATAGCAGAGCCCAAGCTGAAACACATCCCTGAAGTACTCCTTCTATCTTCTACACTCCCTGCCCAATCTGAATCTGTGAATCCATGAAGTTGTATATCACTGGATGAGGTATATCTTAAACCATAGTTTATCGTCCCACAAATATATCTTAGAACATGCTTTGCCTCTATCCAATGCTCATGTCTAGGTTCCACCTGGAACTGGCTTAGGGTGTTTACAACAAAGCAAATATCTGGTCAAGTATTCACTAAATACATTAATGACCCAATCAATTGTCGATATAGGTGTTGATATTATGGTAGTTGCGGGAGGTATTTACCTCCACATGTAACCCTGACGAGAATAGAATATTCCGGGAAGCAAGAAGTAACCCTAAAGTGTTGAACATAACCCTAGAAGACAAGTCGGCTCAAGGAAATAATTAATATTAAGTATTTAGTCTCCAGAATGAGAATTCGGCCCAGACAGCTCAGGAAACAGTATAAATACAAGTATCGAGACCTCATTTTGTACACACTGCTCAGAATTGTAGCTGGGAAGAAGTGCACATTGCAGGCACCGGGCTAGTGCGCAAGTTTGGGGAGCAGCTGCAGCGGGCAGCTGCCACAATCTGGTTTCCTGGTTTAGGCTTGGACTTTCTGTTGGTTATGGTTGGACTTTCTGATCAGTCTTGGTTATCTTTATGCATTAGCCTTGGTTGGCTATTGTTTGCTTCCGGAATCATTCTCTGTCAAGGTTAAGGTGCTCGAGGGTGGCTTCGGCCTATGGTTGGGTGGCATTATTGCTATTGTCTATGGTTAAACTAGCACATCCAATATTCTAACAGGTTATGGGCCCACACTATCTTCAGATAGTCTAACTGTTGGAAGATAGATTGGGAGGATTTGCTCAGTTACAGTTGCAGTTGCAGCCAGTTTTTGTTGCAACAAAGAAACCCTAACCCTCTTGTTGAGGCACCTTAAGTGAAGAGATTGACCCAATTTTTGGATATCCTAGTGCGCCCTAGCCTAGCACACCTCCTGGTATTCTCAGCAAGCCAGGACGTCAAATTTGAGATTTTGGTCAAAGTCAAAGGTTGACCAAGTCAAAGCAGTGATGACTTACTCTATGAAGTCAGAAAACAAGTTAGAAGGGGCGTCTAACTTCAGAGCATGGAAGACAAGGATTGACCTCATCCTTGTCAAGAATAAGGTGTTGGACATCGTGAAAGGAAAAATCATGGAACCACAGTTCGAAGAAGAAAAAGAGAAGGAACCTCAGAACGTTGCAATTATGGAGAAGTTCAAAGATAATGACATCAATGCCATGAGTATAATAGTGTATTCTATAAAAGACCACTTGATACCCTACTTCTCCCATCTTGACTCATCTAAGAAGATGTATGATGCCCTAACAAACCTCTTCTCAGTCAGAAACATTGGACAAGTAATGAGTTTGAAGAATGAGCTCCGTGACATGAAAATGAATGATGATGACAGCATAACATCATACTTTGTGAGGATCTCTTAGTTAAAATATCAACTACAAGCTATTGAATAGATCATTTCAGAGAAGGAACTAGTAAATATAGTACTCAATGGTCTTCCCAAGACATGGGATGCATTTGTCGCAAGCATGAACACAAAGAAGGAGTATCCTACATTTGAAGAACTTTGGACTTGTTGTGCACAAGAAGAATCAAGGATTAGTGCAAAAGAGAAACCCCAAAAGAAATACGATGATCAAGACTTCACAACAAGGTTCAAGAATTCCAGGAATAAAAGGAAGTTTGGGTCAAGGAAGAAGCCAAATCAAGAGAAAGATATGTCAAAAATACAATGCTTCAACTGTCGAAACTATGGTCACTACAAGAATCATTGTCCCGAGCTAAAGAAAAGACCAAGCGGGATAAAACAAAGTTCTTCTTCTAAGACAAGGTAACAATATTCTTCATAGTTCTTGTACATACCATGTTTACATAGTTTATGTACATATCTTGCATATCTATTTCTTAGAAGGTAAGATGATCAAAGAGAAACAATACCTATGGAAGAATAACAAGATAAGGATTGATATCATGATGACTCTAAGACAAGCAATACACATGGAAAGATGAAGTACATTGACAATCCTTGGTAACAATTCTTGTGGAAGCTATTACAGCTGCCGAAATCAAAATCAAACTTGAAGAAATCTAGAAGAAGTAAAAACCGAAAGAAGTCAACAATCAAAAGGGAAAGACTTGTGACACTTTGCAGAAGGCAATAAGGATGCAGACATAAGCGTGGACTCTCTTAGATGGAGGGAGTCGATTATATAATTCCAAAAGAAGAGCATGCATTCATGCATGAAGCAAGGATTAGGAGGGAGCTAATCTTAGATAATATGATCCATTGAAGATTATGAAGTATCTATCCATGTTCCCATCAATGGTAGCAATGATGAAAAACAACACGTGTTCAATTTGTCTTTAGAAGAAGTCTTCTTCAAAAAGAATCCTTAAAGTGTCATTGGTTTTCCATCCACATCCATGATCCTATGATGAAAGGAAGAAAGTTGGAAACTTCAGGGCATGGAATCTATAGAAAACTCCATGGACCCAAGAGCTAAAGAGAAACATGAAGATTCCAAGAGAGAAAGAAAATCTAGAACAACCAGTCATTATATCAAGAATCACAAGACTACCAGCTTGAACCCATTAAAAGCAATCAAACAGAAGAAACATAAGTTGTGATAAAGAACAATGTATGAAAGACTTATGAATAGAAGCATCACAAAATTCAGAACTAAAGGTTCTCCCAGATGGAGGGAGAAGACTATGATAATTGTTTGTTCCAGTAAACCAGACATACCTCTACATGAACCATTATATATTCAGCAATATCCATGGGTTGGAGTTTACATCAGATGAATGTAAGGAATGTTCTCCTCAACAAATTAATTGAACAAGAAGCGTATGTAGAGCAACCTCAAGGTTTTGAGGTATACCAGATAGAGACTCTTGTATGCATATGGAAGAAGATCTTGTATGGATTCAAACAACTTGGTGTAGGGCCTCCAATACACAACAGAATCATGGTGAAAACTTTCTATAATAGAGATATTGTATCATAATGGTTACTCAGAAGTCAGGGATGATGGTTTGCTAATCCATGACAAACTCTCATGATGACAGAAGAAGTACCACTTGGATATGTTCCAGTTTGATCCTTGCCACGATGTTATGAGCTAGCAAGAAACAAAAGAGTTGAATCCAACTATGATATACTATAATGATCAGAGCTATATGAAGCCTTCAGAGAAAACCAGTGTTCCAGAAAAACTAAAGTACATTGAAATCAAGCATTACATTCTCTGTTATGAAGTCCAGAAAAGATAAGTGATTCTCCAACATCTATCTCCACAGATGAGCAGATAGCAGACATTTTGGTAAAGCCTTTGTCCAAGATGAAAGAGTTTGCATACTCAAGAAACAAGCTGAGGCTCGTGGAGACTACTTCCTTATTAAAAGGGAAGAGATGACTCCCTGGTTGGGAGGGAGCACTGATGTGCTATTGATTTATGGACAATCATTTTTCAAGTTCGAAAAATGGTCCAGGATGAGCAGTTCCTTTCCAGTTCGAAAAGTGGTTTGAGATTTCTGAGGGACAAGCATTTTCCAGTTCACAAAATGGTCTAGATCGAACGATCATTTTCGTAATGAAAATGGTTCGATGGATTGTTGATGTACCATAGACAACGATTCCCCTTGTGGCTAGTGTGGGGGAATGGTCTAGGACAACCTCTCTTCTTGGTAGTCACTCTCAGTAGTGGTCAAGAAGACGGTTCTGCCTCACCGGACAGTCATTATTTTGAAGCTCACAGTTGTGAGCAGTTTCGAAGAATGGTTTGTTTTGGAGTTTGGTGCAGGACAGTCATTTATTTATGAAATGGTCTAGACAGTCATTCCCTATGGCAGATTCATTCTCTCCAGATTTCACTTTGTTTAGTGCCGGAGGAATGGCCCAGATAGGTGAATGGTCCAGGTTCAACAATCAGGGATAGACATTCTCTAGAGCAGACTCATTCTCTCCAGGTTGCACTTTTTTTAGTGTCAGAGGAATGGCCCAGATAGGTGAATGGTCCAGGCTCAGAAATCAGGACAATTATTCATCTATGCTTGAGAAAAATAGTCCAGTAGCTCATGACTAATGTTTTACCTTCTGAGGGTAGATGATGTTCCAGATCTCACAGATGTGAGTGGAAGAATGGACCAGATGATTCAGTTTATATCATGACATTGTTTTTCTGTGCAGGTTGATATCAGATGATATGATTTCTATGGAGATTGGACAGTAGATGTATGCTACTGTGGTGAATGTGTTCCACTGGTTGTGACTATGTGTCACTGATTAAGTAGTTGTGTGCTACTTGGTGTGGTAGTGTACCACTGGATTTTAGTTGTGTACTACTATGGATAGACACAGTTGTGTTCTATTGAATGACATTTTTCTGATTTCCATGTAGACCATCAGTAGTGTTGAAAATGATTATCATCCAAATGAATAGTCAATGTGCTTGTGGACAAACATTCTCTAGGTAGAGAATGGTCCAAATAGAACAAATTGTTGGCGGATAAGTATTCTCTCTGAAGGGAATATCCAAGGTGACAGTTTGTTGACATGACATGGACTAGTATTTTTCCTAAGGCACAGATTGTGGCCCAATTAGGAAAATGGTTCAGGACCGATATTTTCTAAGGCATATAGGTTGAGACAGATCTCTATGACTTGATTAGAAAATAGTCCTAGATTGACATTTCTATAGGAATGGTCTATGTAGTCCATGGCACAGCTTTTAACATCTGTTGGGATAGTCATTCTTCTAGGACGTATGTCCAAATTAGAAGAATGGTCCTTGTATCACTCCTTGAAGAGAGTGACTTATTCAACATCATGTATGATTACTCATATGGAGTATGGTTTCAAAAGATGATGCAGTTGATATTGTCAGATGAAACTGATAGTGATGATGGTGCTCGTGATCTAATCATGAGATAGTCTATACGACTATGTTAATGCGACCAGTTCAATTGTATGTTTGTGCTCAAGACCATTGCCTTTAATACCTCATTAGCTAGGAGGGAGTGTTGATATTATGGTAGCTGCGGGAGGTATTTACCTCCACATGTAACCCTGACGAGAATAGAATATTCCGGGAAGCAAGAAGTAACCCTAAAGCGTTGAACATAACCCTAGAAGACAAGTCGACTCAAGGAAATAATTAATATTAAGTATTTAGTCTCCATAATGAGAAGTTGACCCAGACAGCTCAGGAAACAGTATAAATACAAGTATCGAGACCTCATTTTGTACACACTGCTCAGAATTGCAGTTGGGAAGAAGTGTGCACTGCAAGAACTAGGCTAGTGTGCAAGTCTGGGGAGCAGTTGCAGCTGACAGCTACCACAATCTGGTTTCTTGGTTTAGGCTCAGACTTTCTGTTGGTTATGGTTGGACTTTATGATCAGTCTTGGTTATCTTTATGCATTAGCCTTGGTTGGCTATTGTTTGCTTTCGGAATCATTCTCTGTCAAGGTTAAGGTGCTCGGGGGTGGCTTCAGCCTATGGTTGGGTGACAATATTGATATATTTTCTATGGTTAAACGAGCACATCCAATATTCTAACAATAGGGACGGGTCTACTGGATTAGAGTCTGAGTCTCTTACTTTTCTTATATTTTTGGTCATAGGAGTATCCATGGATTTGCAATCCATCATTCCAAACTTCTGAAGAATATTCATTGCATACTTTCCTTGTCCAAGGAATACTTCACTACACTTCTTCCATACTTCTAGTCCCAAGTAATAATGCATGAGACTAAGGTATTTTCATATCGAACTCAGAAGCTAGTTCCTTCTTACACTGGGTGATGAGAGACTCTTCACCTGTTAAGAATAAATCGTCGACATATAGCAGTAGAATCACAGGTGCATTGTTCGCGACTTTGTAGTAGAGATTTGGATCTGCATGACTCTTGGAGAAACCAAATCTTATTAAGTAGTTGTCTATTCTGGCATACCAAGCTCTTGGAGCTTGCTTGAGTCCATACAGGACTTTATTTAATATGCAAACATGAGTGTTTCTGGAATGTACTTCAAATCCTTGAGGTTGTTCAATGTATAATTCTTCTTCGATTGCTCCATTGAGAAAAAATGTCTTTACATCCATCTCATGTAAACTCCATCCCGTGGAGAAAACAAGAGACATAATGGCTCTAATAGAAGTATATCTGGCAACATGAGAAAAAGTATCGTCATAATCTTCTCCCTCCTTCTGGGAGAATCCTCTAGCTACGAACCTTGCTTTGTATTTGTCCACGCTTCCTTTTGTTGCATGTTTGATCTTATAGACCCATTTTGAAAATACTACTAATTTTTTTTTGGGTCTAGGCACAATTTCCCATACATCATTTTTCGTGATGGACTGGTGTTCTTCTGTCATGGCTTATCTCCATTATTTCTTCTAGTTGCCTCTTCAAATGTGGTGGGTTCTTCATTTATAAGATTTGTCATACATGTTGTATAGCTGGAGAATCTTTTGGGCTTTTTGATTTCTCTAAAGATGCCACTTGGGGCTTTGAGTCTTTCTGCTTCTTGTAGAGTAGCTTCAAGCCAGGCTGGACGTTTCCTGGTTTTGTGTACAATGATTGATTCAATAGGTTGCATCAGATGATCAAGTTGTTCTTGTTGAGATTTGGGTACCTTGGAAAGTGGTCCCCCTTGTGTTTGTGAGCTTCTAAACACATGAGAGAAGCATTTTGTACCTTGTACTATGTACTTTGTATCTAATTTCACTTTTACTTAGGATATTTAAGTCAAAAGTGAAATTTGATCATTTTAGCCTAAAGTGACAATTAATTCACAAAGTGGGTGAATTAATAGACATAAAGTGGAAACTATGGAAACTTAAAGAAAGTGGGTTTTGAGTTGATATATATGTGAGATGATCTCAACCATTGATTAGGGATGAGATGAGATGATCTCATCCATCCATCTTTTAGGTTTCTTTATGCTTCCTAAAGGAGGGCGCAAGGGGAAAAGGAGAGCTCATTCACTTGTATGTTCACCAAAGGAGCTTGGAGAAGGGCAAGAGGATGAGAACAGTTGCAAAGGGTGAGGAAATCTTGGGCGCATATGTTCATGGAGGGCTCATGGATGCTTAGGCCTCAGCTATTTGATGGTGATCACATCTGCTAGGAGGAGGACGCACCATGGGAGTGGAGTGCACAGCTACCTGGTAGCAGTTTCGCTTGGAGGAAGTCAGTTCTGACAGGTTCAGTGGAGAGGCAGCACAGGAGAGCATCTTCCTGTGGAGGATTTTCTTCAATGGGTCAAAGAGGAAGGAGAGTGCTTCATTTCAGTGGAGAGAGCAACAAAGGGAGAGGGTGCACCAAGCGTTTGGGCGCATATCTCACTAGATTTTGTGGCAAGGCTCATGAGGATCTTGATATGTATACAGGTTCCTTTGTATTGTATTACTTCTTATATCCAATGTTTTGATCATCATTATATAGACATATATCCCAAATCGGTTTTCCCAGGGGGGTTTTATCCAGGGTCATGTTGACCAAAAATACCTGTGTCAAATTTATGCATGCTTAGAAGTGTAGATTAACATTTTAATGTTAAAGATCTAGAGGTAGTGTTATTTTTTTTAATGTATATTGCATGTGCTAACATTGAGTAAAGAAAACACTTGCAATGGCACCTTAAAAGAGCACTTAACCGTGAAATATTGAGCAGAAAGTTTGGTGATTGTTTGTTGTCCTAAAAACAACAAGAGAAGACAACCACACAGTTGAAACTTAGAGCCATACTAAGGTCAAGGACAGACCTTAGATGGCAGCCTCATAGGACCTCAGAAAATCTACATGGTATCAGAGCCAAAGGTGGCTTAGAGTTGATGAGGACCCACTGACTCACATCAGTGATTCAGAGGGAGATGAGACTCAATGTCCCTGGACATCTTCAGAGTGGGTCACTGGTCCACCCATGATAGCTGTAGTTTCAAAGCAGCCAAGAAGACAGAGAATTGGTGCTACAGCTTCAGAGCATCAGAGGTTGATGAGGAGGAGCAGCAGAGCATCACGGCGGCTTGAGCCTCACTTAGCTTCTAAGACGAGCAGATCAGGTTTTGGATCCACTTCAGGTGGAAGTTACTTGGCGAGAGGCCAAGTTGATGACTCTTGGTGAGATACCAAGAGGGGGAGACTCTTGCTGGAGGCCAAGAGAGTGACTCTTGGTGAGATGCCAAGAGTAGGTGAAAATCCTTGGTGGGAGACCAAGGTGGAGATCTTTGGTGTGATGTCGAGATCTAAGTGATCTTGGATAGATTGAGAGTCAATTCCATTTATAGATCACACAGATTGAGCAGATCTGTGTAGACTACTTTTAGTGATCAGGGTACATCCATACTCACCGAGTATATGCCAGGAGGCAACCATGTCCACTATAGGGATGATATTGATGGTGACGAGCACTTTCCTCGATAAGAGGGAGTGTTGAGATTTGGGTACCTTGGAAAGTGCCCCTCCTTGTGTTTGTGAGCTTTTAAAAACATGAGGGAAGCACTTTGTACCTTGTACTATGTACTTTGTGTCTAATTTCACTTTGACTTAGGAGATTTAAGTCAAAAGTGAAATTTGATCATTTTAGCTAAAGTGACAATTAATTCACAAAGTGGATGAATTAATAGACATAAAGTGGAAACTATGGAAACTTAAAGAAAGTGGGTTTTGAGTTGAGATTATCTCAACCATTGATTAGGGATGAGATGAGATGATCTCATCCATCCATCTTTTAGGTTTCCTTATGCTTCCTAAAAGAGGGTGCAAGGGGCAAAGGAGAGCTCATTCACTTGTATGTTCACCAAAGGAGCTTGGAGAAGAGCAAGAGGATGAGAACAGTTGCAAAGGATGAGGAAAGTTTGGGCGCACATGTTCATGGAGGGCTCATGGATGCTTAGGCCTCAACTATTTGATGGTGATCACATCTGCTAGGAGGAGGGTGCACCATAGGAGTGGAGTGCACAACTACTTGGTAGCAGTTTCGCTTAGAGAAAGTCAGTTATGACAGGTTCAGTGGAGAGGCAGCACAGGAGAGCATCTTCATGTGGAGGGTTTTCTTCATTGGGTCAAAGAGAAAGGAGAGCACTTCATTTCAGTGGAGAGAGCAACAAAGGGAGAGGGCGCACCAAGGGTTTGGGCGCATATCTCACTGGATCTTATGGAAAGGCTCGTGAAGAGCTTTCTATGTATACAGGTTCCTTTGTATTGTATTACTTGTTGTATCTCATGCTTTGATCATCATTATATAGACATATATCCCAAACTGGCTTTCCCCGAGGGGGTTTTATCCAGCATCATGTTGACCAAAAATACATGTGTCAAATTTATTCATGCTTAGAAGTGTAGATCAACATTTTAAAGTTAAAGATATAGAAGTAGTGTTATTTTTTTAATGTATATTGCATGTGCTAACATTGAGTAAAGAAACACTTGCAAGGGCACCTTAAAAGAGAACTTGACCATTAAATATTGAGCAAAAAGTTTGGTGATTGTTTGTTGTCCTAAAAACAACAAGAGAAGACAACCACACAGTTGAAACTTAGAGCCATACTAAGGTCAAGGACAAACCTTAGATGGAAGCCTCATAGGACCTCATAAAATCTACAGTTTTGTTTATTCTTTCCGACTTTTTGGAAGACATGTGCTTTCTTCTTTAGGCTCTTCATGCTCTTCTTCTTTTATAGTTTCTTCTATGGATTTCTTGAAAGCCATCTTTTCATTGAAGGTTACGTCTCTATTGACTTCAACCTTATTTTGTTCCAGGATATAGATTCTGTAGGCTTTGGATGATTCATTGTATCCCACAATTATGCCCTTCTTTCCTGAGGGTTCTAGTTTCTTCCTTTTATCCTTGGGGATGTGAATGTAAACAGGGCATCCAAAGATTCTTAAGTGTTCCACATTAGGTTTCTTTCCTGAGAAGGATTCTTCTGTAGTCATATCCTTCAATATGCGGTGGGGACTTCTGTTTTGAACATATATTGTTGTCATGGATGCCTCTCCCCACAAATACATAGATAAACCTTGATCGTTCATTAGTGCCTTCACAGTTTTTTCAATAGATCTATTCTTCCTTTCTGCTACACCATTTTGTTGAGGATTATGAGGAACAATTAGCTCCCTCCTAACCGTTGTTGATTTGCAAAAGACAACAAATTCCTTGGATGTGTATTCTCCTCCATTATCTGTTGTCAAGGTCTTGATTTTCTTGTTTGTGAGGTTCTCTATTTCTGCTTTGAATTCTTGAAACTTGTTGAAAACTTCGTCCTTTGTCTTCAAGATATATAACCAAGTCTTTCTTGAGTAATCATCTATGAAGATTACATAATAAAAAGAACCTCCTAGGGATTTCACTGGCATCGAACCGCAAACATCTGAATGTATTAGATCTAGGATTTCCTTAGATCTATTATTGCTACTTGAGAATGGTTTCTTAACATTTTTACCAAGAGCACATCATTTGCAAATTCTTTCATGTGTAGATTGTAGTTCTGGTATTCCTTCAACTATCTTTTCGAGGAAAGGTAATGATTGATAGTTGATATGAGCATACATTCTATGCCAAAGTTCATTGGAATTGACTTCATCGTGTACAGGAGCTTCATCATTTCGTTCTAGTAGTCTATATAGCATTCATTCACAGGTTCCAATAACTCCAGCGTTCTCTATGTTGGAGTCTCTAGACCAAGATAATACTTTTCCATCTACAAAGGCTATTATATTTCCTTTGTCTTCTAGGCAAGATATGGATACAAGATTCTTTTATAGACCAGGTACATATAAGACATTGCTCAAATGAACATTGTTACATGTTTTCAATTTGATGGAGGCTTGATCAATTCCTTCGACTGGATAGGTGTTCTTATCTCCAAGTTCTACTTTGTAGGATGTCTTCTTTTCATTCAAATTAGAGAGTCTGACTTGGTCTCATGTCATATGCCTGGAAGCTCCACTATCAATTATCCACATGTCATCTTCAAGAGTTCATGTGAGAGATGAATAGTGTAGATGATCCGTCTTTTTATTTATGATTTCTCTTGACTGATAACTGGTCAAACTTTGACTTTGACCCAAAATATCAACCTTGACATTTTTACCTTCTGAGAGTGACAAGAGGTGCGCTGGACTAAGGCGCACTAGAATATCTTCTCCTTGAGAAAGGTATTCCATCATAAGGTGTTGGGCAAGAGTTTTAGGGTTTTTCAATTGCACCTGCTAGTGACCCTAGCGATAATGCTTTGGTAACTCCACCTGCTAGAAACCCTAGCAACAATTCTTCAGTGAGCTTGATAACCTTATGGATTAGCTTCCTTCCAGTGGTTAGACTGAATGAAGGAGGTGTGGGCCCATAACCTGTTAAAAAAGTGGGTGTGCTCGTTTAACCATAGACAATTGGATGTGTTACAAGATACATGGGTAGAAGGTCAGGTATATTCTTTGTCCATTTGGTATGTTGATCTCATTTTTTATTTAAAGAACCTATCATGTCCTCCTAACTTCACTAAGATGCAAAAGCGATATCTACAACTTCGGGTTGCAAAGTATTGTTCTGTGTAGGGTTGTTTGGGATGGAAGAATCCTAATGGTATCATCTTACGATGTGTGGACTATGATGAGTCTAGAGAGATCTTGCACGATCTCCACTGAAGTGTGTGTGGTGGGCACAAGATCGTGCGCATCGATTATTTCTAGCCTACATTATTTGCAGATGCGCATGCATTTGTGCGAGCATGTGAAGCTTGTCAAAAGCGATTTGAAGGGAAGCATAAGCTTCGTGCTTTTCCCTTAGTCCATGTTATGGTGCAAGCCCCTTTCCGACAATGGGGGCTTGATTTCATTGGACAAGTTTCACAAAATTCTAGTGGTGGCCACAGTTAGATTTTAGTGGCTACAGATTATTTTACCATATGGGTGGAGGCAATTCCACTCGAGATCTTTCAGCGCAAATTTTATCAAATTTTTGGAAGAAAGTGTTATCACCAGGTTCGGAGTTCCCAACAAGATTACAATGGACAACACCAATATCTGCAAATCCATTGAGATGGTTTCTTTTTGTTATAGATATAGTATCTAATTACTACCCACGGGGGAATGGATTAGCATAATCTAGCAACAAGAACCTCATCAGGATTATCAAGAAGATTGTTAGTGGCAAGCAGTGAGTCTAGGACAGTTGTCTCAAGTATGCACTTTGGGCTAACAGATTACCAAAAGGCATGTCATGGGGAAAATCCCACTTGAGCTAGTTTATCGCTTAGATGTAGTTCTACCTATGAACTTGAGATTACCAATATACAAGTTGTTAGGACAGTGTGCTACTAACCAGAAGGGCTTGCAACAGCAGATTGATAGAGTGGTACAGCTGAAGAAAGATAGACATGTGTCATTCACCCACTTCGTGGAATATCAAGCTCAGGTCAAAAGGGTGTTTGACCACAAAGCAAAAGGAAAGACTTCCAAAGTTGGAGAGATCATTTTGTTGTGGGACAAAAGAAATGAGAAACCAGGTGGCCACAACAAATTTGATAGTTTATGGTTAGGCACATATCTTATTGATGTGGTGGTGGGACCCAACACTTTTCAGTTGACTAACTTGGAAGGTGATCATGAGGGGCTTCCACTCAATGAGTAGCAATTGAAGTATTATTTCCAATGAAGAATCAAGTCCTCATAAATAAAATAAGAAAAAAGAAAAAAAAAATCATTTTTTGGGTTTTGGGTGTTAATTTTCCCTTGTTAATTTGTCATTTTCATATTTCATTTTTGTTGTTTTTTATTCTTTTGGACAGCAATCCAAGTCTTCCATTTTGCATATTTTTCTTTCATGTTACTTGTTTTTCAGTCATAGTTAGAGTTACTAATTTTTCCATATTATAATTATCTTTGGTCATCATTCCTTGCATAAATAAGTGCCTCACATGACACCGGTTCTTTGATCGATTGTGCAATTCAATATGCTCATTATCTTGACAAATAGTGATGGTCTCTAATCACCCCTCCAATTTGCCTAGGGTTTTGTATAGACGATTTTGGGCATTGTATTAGCAGTGTGAGGGTAGCAAGTGTGAGGGTTCTGGGGCACTCTAGCAAGGAATGGCATGTGAACAAATGTTGCGTGAAGTCACATGAGGATGTGGAAAGTGCAACAAGAATTAGGTTTTACATATTAGCAAATTTACGGTTTGTGCCTCGTGGAGATAAACTAGTGAAAATTGATGACAACTCAGACCAACAAGTAGTGGGCGCCAAGGAGCAGATAGACTGAACACCAGGAAACAGAGAAACTGGAAAAGGAATCATTTAGAGTGCCAAAGGTTAGATGAGCAAACCTACAAAGTAGGCGAGTAAGCAAAGCAACGTAGAGAATAAAATTAAAGATGACAGGTCAATAAAGATTTTTGCACGAGAGAAACTCCATGGACAAACTTGCAGTGAAAATAATTCAAAGAGACATTAGTTTTCAACAATGGCAGGGAATGCAAAACCCTAGAAGATAAAGGAGAATATACCAATGTATACGAGACTGACGAAATCAAAGTGGAAGAAGAATCTCAAATATGACACCAAAGAAGGGTGTTTATTTACTAGTGGAATTAAACCAAGGTGTTATGGAAGACTACCATGGTTCAAATTGGGCCTAAGAACCAAGGCTACTATGATACAACTATTAAACACCAATAAAGATAAAAGTGAGTGGGCATTTATTAAACATATGTATACAATTGGATGACCTTTGGATTCAACTTCCAAGGTCTCATGGACTCTCAATGACGATTCACGTCTAATGACCTTTCATATTCTTTCTTGGAGTATCCCTTAATGAATTACATTTTCAACACATGAACATACATAGTTATTTATTTTTTACTTAGTTATATTTTATATGTTATGTACATTTGTACATACATAGTTATTTATTTTTTATTTAATTTGATCCATAAAACTTTAAGAAAAGCAAGAGATTACTTGGATTGGTTTAAAATGCCATTTCGATGTTTAAAAAGCATTAAGAAAAATGTTCAAAATCACTGAAGTTTTGATCATTATATATTGATTTAACATATGTACATAAGTAGTCCATTGTATATAGCGTGGGTGGTTGGGAGGAATGGTTGTTATCTTATCCACCTAGGTTCAATTCTTTAAAGTAACATGTGATGCTTTTAAATGGGTTATATGATGTTTTTGTTGTTGAGCCCCCAATATTTGAAAATGCTCAACCTCCCCATCTTCTATCACAAATTTCAAGGGGAGTTTTCATGGACATAGCAAGTAACGATCTTCAATGCCACAAACCACTTGAAATAAAAATTTAAAAAACATATATACATAAATAGTTATTTATTTTTTATTTAAATATATTTTATATGTTAGTAGTTATTTATTTTTTATTTAATTATATTTTATATGTTAGTAGTTATTTATTTTTTGTTTAATTAATTTTACATGTTAGTAGTTATTTATTTTTTATTTAATTATATTTTATATGTTATGTACATATGGACTTTCGTAGTTATTTATTTTTTATTTAATTACATTTTGTATGTTATGTAAATATATATAACTAATTAATCCCCGAGGTGGAGAGTCGATGACTGAGTGTGTTGTTAAGGCACTATGTGATGTTAAAGTCACAGATTCGAAACCTGCTGAGACAAAAATCCAACCATGTTAAAGGTTTATGTGGCTCAAGCTTAAAACGATTCCCAAATGATTTTGATGACTTAGATAACCCCGAGTCATTTCTTTATCAAAAAAAGTTAGTCCCACAGGTCAAGGACAAACTAGCAAACATATATATATATATATATATATATATATATATATATATATATATATATTATTTCTTTTTCAATGTCGAGACTAGTCCCGAGACAAACTAACCAAAAATATATATATGTATATATATATATAAGTTATTTTTTATTTAATTATATTTTATATATTATGTACATATCATACCTATACCTATACCTATATCTAGTTATTAATTTTTTATTTAATTATTTTTTATATGTATTAAGTATCTATAGTTATATCTAGTTATTTATTTTTTATATATTATTTAATTTTTTTTTTATATTTGCAATGGAATAATGAAGTGGCCAAACTCCAACCAGATGACTTGTACTCATGGGCTAGGTAGTAGTGTTGTAGATTATGTGATATTTGATATCTATGTTTCCAACTAAATAACAACTTTTGACCTTTTAAATGACCATGAACATAACTTGTATCATAAACCTTTAGCCCTAACTCTAAACTTTTGCATGCACAGGAGCACCATTGAATAGAATTCTGATAATCTAAAAAATTTGCACTTTGACAAAAGTAAAATTGACATTTTCTTAAAGGATTTAAATAATAAATTAAATTTCCCAACTTATGAGAACATTGAAGAACTCTATCATGATTTTACAACTACCCTTTCCACTTCTATTAACAAGTTTTCTTTCGAGGTGTCCTATAAAAAAAAAATAGAACGACCAACCCTTATCAAGAATGTAAAATTATCAAAAAAGCCATTAGGGATGCTTCTAATGAATCCTTATAACTCGATAAGATCAATATGTATAAAACCCTTATTAAAAAGGGAAAAAAAAGGTAGTATATCAAAAGGCAAGAGCAACTTTCACAACTATATAAGTTGGATCCTAAGAAGTTCTGAAACCAAATTTTATACCACCTTACACAATTTTACTCTCACTGATATAGTCATCAATCTTCTTCTTTATGCCGATGATATCGTTCTTATGACAAAGAGTCCCCATGATCTTGAAAACCAACTAAAAATCCTCAAAGATTTTTGCTCCAATATGGATGACTGGAAAACTTATTATGGGTTTGAAAACAATTGTAAATCAATTGATCTTTGGAGTCGGAATAAGAAGAAACTCATCTTTGAAACTCTTGTTACACCTGTTATTCTTTATGGATGTGAACTCTGAGGCTATAGTATCTCTCATGAATCCTAGAAAAAAATAGAACAAATACAAAAGAATTGTATAACCTATAATCTCAAAACTAAAGGAAATACACCCTATCTCATCCTCCTCTTATAAACAAGTCTCTCCCCCATTGAGAGCATGGCAATGACTAGATATCTAATGTATAAGAACAAGTTAAACAACATGGAAGACAAACGACTTCATAAAATTGCTTCAAAATCAAGTCATAACCACCATCGACTCAAGCGAGGATGGCATAAAGATACCCGATCTTGGCTAAACAATTGGGGAGTCATGGAAGACACCATTTTGCAAAATAAATATACTATTAAAAAAACATAAAATCAAAATTTAAAGAAAAAATGTGGTGTGATAAAAAGTTAGAAAAAAAATAAAATCAAAGTATTATAAGGATCTAATCAATCCTAATCTAGAAAACCAAAGTTATTTATCTGTTTTGCCAAGCATAAAGAAAAAAATAAACATCGCTAAGCTAAGAACAAATTCTCACGAACTCCATAATAAAACCGAACATTGGTCAATTCCTAAAATGTCATGGGATGAAAAGGTGTGTCTCCTTTATGACACTAAAAAAGTTGAAAATAAAAAACACTCTCTTAGATTGTCCAACCTATACCCATATCAAATATCATTTTCAAAATATTTGTCACACTACCAACCTTCCTAACCTTTTAACTCCACAAAAATATGGTGATCATGAAAAGCTTCTCTTAATGTTTTTCGAACACAGAAGCAAAATTCTAAAAAATTGCAAGTAACCACTTACCCTTTTGAAATCCAATAGACCAATTTAATCTTAGTGGACATTAATTATTTAAAAAAAAAAAATCTAATTATTTATTTTGTATTTAATTTATTTAATTATTTTTATATGTATTAAGTACCTCTACTTATACCTAGTTTTTTTATTTAATTTTTTTATATGTTACTTATTTTTTATATGTTATGTAAACATTACATAACTAGTTATTTATTTTATATTTAAATTTTTTCACACCTATACCTATCCCGTATTGTTCTTGCAATTTTCTATTGATCTTGCAATTTTGTCACCGACAGACGCATGTATGCAATCCCGGGACCATCCTGGTTACGTCTTGCACTAGAAATTTTCCACCTGAACTAAAAAGAAAGACATCACAGAAAAAGACTTTTCAACTGGGAAGAAAATGGGCATGGTCATTTAGTATGCAATTTGTAAACTAGAAACATTTTTAACAGTACAAGCATGGAAAAAATATAACGTTTTAGATTTATACCATTAAAATCTAGTTTCAATTGTTCGCTTATATTTCAAATAAGATTTATGTAATTCAGGTGTTGAAGAGAAAACCTCGTTTGAACAAAGCAGTGCCAACAAAGTGCATTGCAAAGATGGATGAACTGGTGCATACTCACATGCACACAACTAAGCACAAGGGAGAAGGAGCATGGAAAATGCCAGCAACTTACTGCTAGAGTCGCTGCGACTACAAACTGTTCATCAAATTGGAGAACTTGCAATTTACTTGTGCCAGCATCAGCTTACCTTACAATATCTCACAGATTTAAAAGCAACATTTGTCTCCCATTCCTTTAAGTGAGAATAAGCAATTTTATAGGCAGAGACTCATTTAAACACTGGCAATATCAAAATCAAAATACCTCGCATTTAAAAAGTCTTCAAAAGAATTGCAAATGTTCTCATCCAATACCAGAACTTATTAACAGCCAACGATAGCATACAGGAACTTCCAAATAAAGAACAAAAGTAGAATATTTTCACACATCCACAGCAAATATGGCAAACATCAATGATGGACCTGCAAGAAATGCATCTTCTATACTAATTTACATCACAACGCAGTCACGACCTGACAGTGCATGCAACTAGCAGCAAAATATATGGTAACTCCATGTTTAACAATATAACCATTTTTAAGATATGCCAAATGCCTAATTTACTCAACTGCTCCTTTATTAGTAACTGAGCAAAGATAAAATGGCATTCTCAATTTCATCTGCAGAATTTGTCTCATTGTACAAGGAAGGCCTTTGAAATTGAATTAAAACAAACATGCTCAAGCATCACCATAGCATGCCAGCCAATTTGGCAAACCACCACTATAACTTCTACAATTACAAATCTCAGGTTGTTATCCATATTTCAAAACAGGCAGATCAATTATACCTTAATTAAGTGAAAAGCATGAATTAAAGATAAGATCAATCATTGCCAGTTTTGTGGTTATGAGTAAAACTCCAGCCGCCCTACCAATCGAACTCCAATAATGTACTTTTGCATACACAAACAAATCTAAAACTGTCAAAAATATGGTAAATATTAGATAGACTAGCATAAGTTGCCTATCAACACTCTTAACCAGCTCAAAAATGTTGAGGAATTGCAAACACTACAATGGTACCAAGACCTCTAGAAATTGATCAAATATAAAAACTGAGAGCTCTAACATGGTACCAAAACTTCTCAAAATTGAGGGTCTCAAAACCTAAGTTTTGTAAAGAACCATCGGTTCTTTCCTGCCTTGAACCTCTCCTCAAAAGAAGCTTTTACACCCTAAAAAACACAAAAATCAAAATCAGCCATCTGCAGTTATAAAGATCCATAATAATGAAACAGCTTCATTGCGAGACATTTGAAGTTGAAATTGTGACTCAAGTGAAAGAAGTGTTCAATATAAAAGTGTAAGTGCAATGAAAGGAGTATTCAATATAAACATCCGAAATAATACAAGATGAGAGAGAAGCTGAAATGCTACAATACAGAAAAACAAAGAGTATGAAATATATTTCAATTTTCAATAATATCAAACCGTGTAATGTAATCCAAAACCCCCAAGTCATCACACAGATAAACGTTCATGGCAAAGATGTTCTGAAAATTAACATAGATTTGAACATCACATATTCTTCTCATGAATGCTTGAGAAGCTGAAATGCTACTACAATACAGAAAAACAAAGAGTATGAAATATATTTCAATTTTCAATAATATCAAACCGTGTAATGTAATCCAAAACCCCCAGGTCATCACGCAGCTAAACGTTCATGGCAAAGATGTTCTGAAAATTAACATAGATTTGAACATCACGTATTCTTCTCATGAATGCTTCTGTAGAAGTGAGTTTAATGTGAATCTAGCCACTGATGCTCTTCATTGAGAGAGAGAATGTGTATGGAAACTTATAAAACTCTCGTTTTATCACAAAAGACCCTCTGTTGATTATGGTTGACCTAAGTGAAAATCCAGGAGACTTAACCCAAAAATGAACAAGGTCCCCACTTCCCCCACCTCTCAAGCCCTAATATTATCAATATGTATTTTTCCTACAACCTTCAAAAGGGGCTATGCCATTTTAACTATTCTAAAATACTACGAGTAAATCATTTTAAGTACTTGCTAATCAATGTTGACTACAATCAATAAACAGAATGAAGACTGACTCTTAAAAAAGAAGGGGAGAAGGAAAGAAGAAGGGAGGAGTGTACTACTGGGAAGAGAAATGGAAACCCCTCTGCTATCTTGCACGTTGTTGAACAGAGAGTATGTACTATGGCTCCATAGGTGAATACATAAGAGCTTATTGCAGTGAGTTTTCTTCCCTGTGAGGGTTTCCCATTATGAATACATGGCTTATTGCAATGTGTTTTCTTCCACATGCGGGTTTCCCACTATAAACCCCAGTTTTTTATTGTTCTGTCTAAATGCCTTTATGCTGTTTTTATGTTTTATTGTTATGGTTATATTAATGTCCATATCCTCAAATGGAATAGGGTCTGGGTACATGACAAAATGGTATCAGAGCAGGGTTCAAGCACTGTAGTCTTTGGGTAGGATCATGTGGCCTGGAGGATGGTATCAGTGGCCGTGAAAACATTACCAAGATCAATGCTAGAGATTGTAGCATTGAAATCTGTGCTTGCATATTTGTTGAGGTTCCACCAGAGTTGGCTTTCTGGAGATGTATGCAAAAAATCAGGAGCAGAAATTGCACGCCAACTAAAACGTGTAAACCAAAGCCTAAGGTATGGAGTCTGCAAACAAAAAGTTTGACAAAATGTCTCCGACGCATTGCACATAATGTGTTTGAAGAAATGCATAGACCAGGTTCAAATTCCACAAGCTTACTTGGCCAGCTGCCATTAATTCAGTGTAGAAATCTTAGTTTGATCCTTAGGGTAGCCTTCCTATTGAAGGTGTGGGAAGAGACCCTTATAGTCAAACCTATCTGTTCACGAATATTAATCCCTTGTGAAGATTGTTCTGCATTCTTGTAAGAGAAGAAAACACTTGCTACCCTTACAATGTTTAAAAGGTTTTGAGATCGATTGTGGCAGAGAAACAAGAAGGAGTAGTCATATTTGATTGATTGACTTTTCAGTCATATAACACCTTCAGAAAGGTCATTTCACAGCTCTAGTTAATTAACCTGATGATGAATGATGAAGCAGAAGGCTGTCATCTCAAAGGCAGAAGGGATGAGTGTCTGTAAATTCTTTAAATAGGTGACTGTGGGGGGGTTGGAGCATGAACCTTGGCCTGTGTGATACAGCAAGTCAAAAGGACTACAATACAATAAGACCTCTGAGCTACAAGAGAGCAGATCTTTTTATTCTCACATTTCCTCTTTAACAAAGCGAGCTATGTGAATATTACAATTTAAATGACAGAGGAAGCCCATGAAGGGTTAAGACCTCTGAGCTACAGGCGAGCAAGATGTTTTTATTCTGGCATTTCCTCTTTAACAAGGCAAGCTATGGGAATTTTAAGCCATAGTTTAAACGTTCTAAGTTTTGGCCTTTTTCCGGGGATTTTTTCTGTTTATTTTTGCCCGAAATCCAGCGAGAAAGTGTTGGATCTGCAAATTTGAGTGGCTAAGTCTGTATAATCCGAGTGCCCCAGGGGTTTTTCAACACGCTGAATCCATTAATCCATTCAGAAATGCAATTTAGACAACAGAAAATTGTGATTTCGTCCAGATTTGTCCCCGGATTCCAGCGAAAAAAGGCCAAAACATAGAACAGTTGGACAACGCCGATTATTAAAAATTGAATGACAGTGGAAGCCCATGAAGGGTGCATCCGTAATACTGAGTTGAAAAATGCAGAGTGAATTTGTGAAAGTTGTAGCAGCTCCAGAACTGGCCATATAAGAATGCAGTTTATACAACTGATTCAAACCATGATCTAGGTGATGAAGCTGAGTAGGAGATAACGACTCCTTGAAACAATGGCTTATCATTCAGGAAGAGAGAATAGTTTCCTCTCTGAATTCAAAATTATTAATGCCAGAAAGTGATTTTTATAGCCAAGGGAATTTGGCCTTTTGAATTTTGTGAGTGTTGCAGGATTTGGGATGCATGCAGTGTGTTTGAATAAATTCCTGAATGAAATGTATTCGTGTGGAATTCTATGATGGGTAGACAAAATGTGGTAGTTGGACTTTTCACGCAAGCTGTTTGATCACATGATCTCTTGGACTACAATGATGGTTAGATATGCACAGAATGGGCAGAGTGACGAGACCCTGAAGAATTTTCATGCAGTGGAGTTGTAGAAGCAATGCTGGATCCAATCATTATTATAAGTATAATTATGGCTGTGTGCAGTGAGATGGTTTGAAACAAGGGGCAAAGAAAATATAAGAAACAACCAATCTTTATATTGGTTGTTCAGTTCATGGAACCCCTCAAATCTTAGTGGTCTGATAAAGAAGGAAATCTCATCTGCCAAATGGAGAAATCCCATTGAAGGAACCCATGCAAGATGATCAAGAAGACAAAATTAAATTGTAAATAATGGGTGTATGTATAGGTTATACAACCCGTTTGACTTTGCATTCAATATGGAAAAAAATTCTAAGAAATTGGGTTGGATCAGAAATCTAGTTTGACTTTGAACCATTGAAAATCCTAAGGAAACACATCAGATTAAAGCATCGCAAGGAGGCAATGCAATGGAGATGGAAATGGTGACCATCGCTATGTCACTCTGCTTTTGGAGAGTGCCCAAAATAGATACAGTTACAGTACAGAGGACCATTCATTGAGTACAGCACTTTATAGTGCAGGAAAAACTTCCAAACTCACAAATAAGTTTTTGTTTGGGTGAAAGAAATATAGTTGGTATGACAAGAGTAGAGGAGATTGTAAAGCAGACAAAAGAGATGATGATGATGAAATCTTGTAATTATGACCCTCCTCAAGTTCACTCCTCTCAACTGTGGAAAGCCTACACTAAATGCACCTTTGTCTCTCTAACTTTTAGGTATAGATGGAACTAGTTTGGTAATAGCATCACATCATCGGACTCTTCGATGAAATGATTGAGGTCAATGTTTTACAACTCAGACACACTCAGAATCAGCCAACTGTCAACTCGGACTCAGACTCAGACATGACTCAGACTCGGACAGATTTAATGATTTGGTTTACTAAAAATATATAAAATATTTAATTTTTTAATGAAAAAAAAACATTTTAAAGATTCCAAACCATTAGAGACAAAACATGCAAAGTCTGCTCATGTATATACCATGAAGGGTAAATATATCAAGATTCAAATGGCCTGAGTGCAATACATATCAGCAACAACATACATAATCAATGAGGCTCTAAATGGCATCTAGAATCCAAAAGGCGTGCTACACAAGCTACTGGCCTACTACGTAGTACATAGTACAAATCATTGATCAACATGATCAATCATCAAAGTCATCACCACTGCTAGAAATGGGATCCTCAGCATGAGCTACAAAATCATCCTCTGGCTCAGAGTCTCCTGACTCCTCGGGGACATCTGCAACTGCAGCAGTAGTATTAGCAGAAGCACGGGCTGCACAGCTAGTCTAAGTTACCGGATCTGTGGCGTCTGGACGCTGGATCCCCAGATCTGTGTTTCAGATCCAGATCCAGAACCGACCAGATCTTTTGATTTCCGTGCAGATACCGTAAACCAGGAAACGAATACCAACAGAGACGACCCCACATGTGCAAATCCCAAAGATAATTATCCTTGGTTTATGGTTTTGGGTGCTTTTTCGAGTTTTAGCATGCGGAATGGTGTTCGCAGTCAGTCAGGAGTCGGCATCGGCAGGCAAGTATTTATTTAAATTTTTCCAGGCATATTCAGAATTAATATTACAGGTTTAATATTCTTCGGTTTTTTAGGTTTTAGGTTTTTGTTGTTCGGTGCATATGATATTCCTTGTATATTAATAAATATAAAAGTTTAAAATTTAAATATATGATATATTATATATTAATATGCTACATATATATGATATTATTTATTTAAATATGATATATTCATAAGATATATATGATATGCTATATATATGATACATAATATATAATTATTAATATGATATGCTATATAATATAATAATTAATATATGATATATATGCTATATAAATAGTTTCAAAGGCTTACCTAGTACGAGGCAAGATGCATCATTATCACTTTAGTGTTTGGATTTATAAATTATCTAATGATTTCAGTGCTAATGTTGTTTTTTAAAAAAATTTAAAAATTATTATATATTATTGTACTTGACCTTGTCGTATCCGGATCCTAACTTTTCAAAAATCTGACAGAATCGGATCTGGATCCATATCTGTTTCCATATCCTGGTAACTTAGCAGCTAGTGCTTGCATGTGCCATGCCTTGGTTTAGGTTGCTAGGAATTAGGTTTTGGGTATTTCTTTTACTTTTCCATGAACAATGCATCGTGGTGGGGTCCTAACCAACTCGGCCAAGTAGGTACGGACTCGACTGTGTTGGACCGGTTTGGTACTGAACAGGCTGAGTCATGCATTGACTCAGCCAGTTCAGTACCAAAACAGTCCCCCGAACCAAGCAGAGGGCCGAGTTGACCTGGTCAGGGGTCAACTCAATCGACTCGACTAAGTCTGAGTCCATACAGACCAATTTTTAAAACTATGATTAGTTTCAATGTCTGCCTAAACAATCAATGACTCAACACTTCCTTTGAAGGACATTTCTGTCCCCAAACAGGTTATCTGTTACTGCTGGGGACAACACAACTAGAATTCCTGTCTCTCGTCCACAAAGGTGCTCATAGAAGTCCTTTGGAACATGCACAGGCCTCTGAGACACAGGACAAGCTAAAGTAGGCACATCCCAAACTTGTAGAAGGGTGATGTTCAGACATTAAATCCCTTGCAAAATATAGGAAAATAGACTTTCACATGGAAGCAATATGGCCAATCTTTGTGCAAAGCCAAACATAACAGACACAATAGAAAAAGAGGGATGCAGGAGTCTCGATCTATGCAATGGAACATTTAGTAGCAGCAATGGACCCAAAAACAAATAGATTTAAGTCAGACAGCAAGTCTTCCTCTTGTAGTCAAAATTGCACATGAAGGCCTTGAAAGACCAGGTTTTGGTCCTTGAAAATACATTCTTCTGTTCACTAAATAGAGACCATAATTCCCTAGTAAATTATGGAAAAAAACGCTTCCAATGGAGCCAATATCACCAATATTTGTGCAATCTTAGACATAACAGATGCCATAACAAGAGAAAACACGGCCTTGGTTTATGCAGTGGCTAACAGAAATGGAAACAAAACAAACTTAAATTTTACACAGGCAGCAAGTCTTCCTCTTGCAATTCAAACTGCATATGAAGAACTTGAAACAGAAGTTTTTAATCCTGGGAAATCCATTCTTGTGTCGATAGGTGCTGGAGTAGGCAGTCTGGTCATACAATTGGCAAGAAAGATTTTGTTGCAGCAACCATAGCTGCAACTTCAATCAGTGGGATATTCAAATTCTTGAAGAACTTGAGAATTGATATTGCCATCGATTACACTAATCGGAATTTTGAAGGACTCCCTGA
>ML785191.1:355042-365910 GCA_009831015.1 Picea engelmannii | reverse complement strand
GCTGGGTTTTCTTCCCCTAGAGGGTTTCCCAGGATAAATGTTGTGTCTCTTGTGATTGTGTATTTCTCAGTGATCTTGGATTATGCTATTGTTATCTAATGAAATGCAAACATCTATAATAATGGCTTAAACATTAACAACTTATAGATACGCGGTCAAGATCGAGCATAAATTTAAGCAGAAAAGGTGAGAGTTTGGATCTGCAAACCCCTCACAGTCAAATAAGGGAAAAGGTAGCCCCAACCCACACAACAAGGGACCAAGTCGACATGGTCACCCTCAGGACATCCAGTCCAAGCCGCAACACAAGAAGAGAAATGAGAAGATGAATAAGGACATGGGAAAATGGTGTGAGTACCATAAAAGTCCTTGGCACAACACCGAAGAATGTCACTCCAAGCAGTCCCTCGTGGCCAAGTTGAAGGCTTTCGAGTCAAAGGTTGATTCTGATTCCGAGTCAAATCCTAAGGGAGGGAAGCAGATTATTGATGTTAAACCCAGTGCCACTATCGCTACCACCAAAGTCTAGCCAAGTGAACCAGAAGAACCAGAGGAAGGGGAACGTCTCTTTCACTCACAAATGTGGGTAAAGGGGGCTCTGCTTCATTTCATTATCGACAGCGGTAGTCAGAAGAACCTGATTTCAACAGAGGTCGTCAAGCGGCTGGACCTGCCAACGACACCGCACCCGCAACCCTATACCATCGATTGGCTTTATCGAGGAAGAGATCTCTGTGTCAACCAATAGTGTTGTCTGCCCTATGACATCAAGCCTTTCAAAGATGAGGTACTGTGCGATATTGCTCCCCTTGAAGTTTGTGATGTTCTTTTAGGACAACCATATTTGTGGAAGCGTCATGTTGTGTATGAGTCTAGACCCCTCAGTGTTATTATTACTTTGGGTAGACAATTGTACAGGATCCCAGAGGTAGCGTCGCCTACTACTATTTCTTTAATCTCTACTAAGCAATGCAGTAAGCTCATTTCACAGACTGGGAAGTTCATCTTCTTTGTGATCTGTGCTCACAGTAAGAATAAGGTCATCGCGACATCTATGGCCTCTACACAATGCCTCTCTTTGCAGCAGAAGCAAGTGGACGGGATCGTGGAAGAATATAGAGACATCTTCTGCTCACCTATAAGGGTACCGACACACTGCCAAGTCAAGCATCCAATTGATTTAACCCCTGACACACCTCTGCCTAATGGACCAGTCTATTTGTGCTTGCTGATGGAAAATGATGAAATCAGGTGTCATATCCAAGAGCTTCTTCAAAAGGGGCACATCAAACTCAACTCCTCCCCTTGCGGAAGCCTGATTGTACTGACGCAGAAGAAGGACGAGACTTGGCGACTCTACATTGATTATAGAGCCCTAAACAAAATCACAGTTAGGAACCGCTACCCCATTCCCAGCATTGATGACCTTCTTGACCAACTCAAGGGTTAAAGTTCTTTAGCAAGATTGACCTAAATTCTGGCTACCACCAGGTTCCCATTGAACCAACTGATGTATGGAAGACAACCTTTAAGTCTAAAGAAGGTCTCTATGAATGGCTAGTCATGCCCTTTGACTTAACAAATGCACCAACCACTTTCATGAGGTTGATGGATGATGTTTTGAGACACTTTACCAACTCCTTTGTGGTAATATACTTGGATGACATCCTCATCTTCAATAGAACGTGGGAGGAGCACATGCGACATATTCAGTAGGTTTTGAGCACTCTGCGGCAACACAAGCCTTATGCCAACTTGGAAAAATGTTCTTTTTGCATGAACAGGGTCCAATACTTGGGCTACATTTTTGATGAGCATGGGGTACATGTTGATCCAACTAAGATCCAAGTCATCTGTAACTGTCCAACCTTGACCACACTAACCGAGCTTCAGAGCTTCTTGGGACTAGCCAACTTCTACTGAAGGTTCGTGTTGGTATTCTCCCATATTGCATGGGCCCTCAGTCGGGTGACCAAGGGCAGTGGTAGGGCCAAGTTCGTGTGGGGGAAGGAGCAACAATGCACATTCGATTATCTGAAGCATTGCTTGTGCTCAACTCCCGTATTATCCTTGCCTGATCTGTAGCAACCATTTGAGATTGAGACTGATGTATCTGACTATGTTGTGGGTGCAGTTCTCACTCAGCACAGGCATCTAATGGCATACCATAGTGAGACTAGATGTATTCCATTGTACAATCATGTCGTCAATGGAAACATTACATTCTGGGAAAAGAGACGATCATACACACTGATCACAAGCCTCTGTGGTTCATATAAACATAGGGAAAATTACAGAACGACCGCCATCAGAAGTGGTCCACCTACTTGCAACAGTTTTATCTCAACATCAAGTACAATACAAGTATCTCCAATCGTGTCATTGACTGCCTCAGTCAGCCTCATGTAGTTGCACTCACCACTGTGCTCCATTCCTGTGGACATGAAGCATCTGAGTGGCCCCAACTTTATCAACAAGATCTAGACTTTGCCACCACCTATCCACTCTTGGGTATAGGCACAATTGTCACTGATTTTCACATTCAGGACAAACTCTTATGCCACTTGGGCCATCTCTATGTTCCTACAAGTGAGCGTGAAAATTTGATTTGGGAAGCCCACTACAGTTAGGTGGAAGGACATTTTGGCATAGATAAAACTATGGTCGTTCTTCAGAAACATTTTTATTGGCCAAAACTTCGACATGATGTCAACAAGTATATCAGATATTGCATTGTCTGTGCCATTGACAAGCCATCCATCAAGAAGAAAGGATTATACACCCCTCTTCCTATTCCCAAGAAGCCTTGGGAATCCATCTCGATGGATTACATGTTTGGCTTGTCGTCCACCAAGCAAGGAAATGACTATGTGTTTGTGGTCATTGATCGGTTTTCGAAGATGGCCATCTTCACAGCCTGTAAGAAGAATGTCACAGCGGCAGAGACTGCCAAGTTCTTCTTTGAACAAGTGTGGGTTTACTTTGGGATACCACAGACCATCATCTCCGACCGAGACAACAGGTTCCTCAACACATTTTGGTCGAGTCTCTGGTCTCTGTTGGACACCAAGCTCACAAAATCCATTGCTTTCCACCCCCAAACCAATGGCCAAACAAAGGTCGTTAATCAGATTATTATGCACATCCTGCACATGTACAATTCTAATCATCCATGAACATGGGACGAGAGTCTCCCATATGTCCAACACAGTTACAACAGGGCTCTCCATAGTTCCACCGACCATAGTCGATTTTAGGTGGGTTTGGGATTCCAACCCTTGGGACCCATTGATGTTGCACTTCCTCTTGCCACCTCACAAACAGACTCTTCCCCTAATCATTCCTCAATCGACAAAGCCACCAGATTCATTGAGTGGATTCAACACATCTACCAACAGGTCTAGGATATTTTGTCAAAATCCAATGTTAAGTACAAGCAACACCATGATCAACACATGGTACCACACCAGTTTCAAGTTGGCGACAAAGTCAGGTTTCATTTGCAGAAGGAGTGTCTCACTGGGCCCCATCGAAAGCTTCGCCCACTTCATTATGGGCCTTACACTATCACCAAGGCTGTGGGTAGCAATGCTTTTGAGCTCAACACTCCACCCTTCCTTGGCCTGCATCCAGTATTCAATGTGGACCTCCTTCAACCATATTTTCCACCATTATTGGACACCTCTGAGATTGAAGAACAACTGAAACCAATAGAGCTCAACCCTAACTACATGGAACAAACATCCACTGATTAGATAGTGGACACACAGGTCAAGGGCACTTGCCAGCAGAGGATCCAGATTTATCGGGTTGTTAAGGCAGGGAAAGTCCTACACCAAGGCAAGTGGCTCACTCGGGGCCAAATCCAGTAGAATTTTCCTCACCCAATGGGGAAACTCAATGCAATGGAGACCATTGCTTCCTAAGGGGGGAGGATTGATCCAGGTGGATATTGGTGGCCACCCACCTCTTCCAACTAGCTCCTCGTGCCCATTTTTTTATTCAGCACGTTCTTTTGTACTGCTTTGTAATTGTGGGTTCTACACTTCTGGGGTTGTCTGAATCCTCACACAACCTCCATGTGGATACATGTGGCCTCTCGCCTAATCCAACTGGCTTATTTTGTATGTTTTCATGTCAGCACATCTTGATGTACTTCCAGGGCAGTTTTGGGGCCCCAAACGTTTTTTTTTTGCTCACCACACTCAAGTTGTAGAATTAGTTAGATTTTGATGACGAAATGTGTAGTTCTCTGAAATACCTTTCCAACGGGCTATCATGCGCCTAAAACGGAGGCCGTATGAAAAAGTTACGACCCTGGGAAGTTGAGGTACCAAATTACACCAACTTACCCATAGGGCCCACATGACTTTTGGCATTTCACCTTCTAGGGTTAGGTTTTTGGCATTCACGATTAATATAAAAAAGGCCTCTGGAGCATCATTGTAATGCATTCTGCTCAGGCGGATGTGCGTAGCAGCTACATCTCTTCTCAGAGATAGATACCACCATTCGAGCAAGTGTTTCAGTTATGCAGTTTTATAGTTTCAACCTATTTCATTATTTAATAGAAGATATTGTTCACTGGATATCTATGTTATTCTTCATATCTTTGCATTTATTGTATTCAATCTGTTAATTAGTCATTCTGCTCCTAAATATGGATCATCTTCTTAACCTATGCACTTCTTGTTATGGTTATAAGCATGGAGATATACACCTCTATTACTTGTTGTTCATGGCCTATTTGTGAGAGGGAAAGCCTGTGAGGTTCGAACCCCTAGCCCATTTGTTGTCCAAACTTATTGGTTATACACACATGTGCATGCGTGCACACACACACACACACACACACACACACACACACACACACACACCTTCTAATCTTTGTTGGCAATGCATAGGTTGAGGTTAATTTCGACATGTGTGTGAATGTAATGGTTATGTATAGAATGGTTATTCACTAATAAATTAATTAGCATATTGTTAGTATCAAATTTTGCATACATATGTGTGTAAATCATGGTGGAACTTTTCCCTTGATCACAAAGATGGGGGCCATGACAAGAATAATATGAGTGTAGTTCAAGTCTTGTTGAATTGCATGCCTAGATTTTGTTTAAAGATTGAGATTGTATGCCCAGATTGGTAGTGGACGATCTTAAAAATTTGAACAAGGTCTTTAGGAGGAGAATATTGCAATGAATCTCAAAAAGGTCTATGTCCCAAAGGAGCACATGTACTTGAAACAATTGTCAACAAGAAGTTGCAAACACTATTTTGACAATATTTTAACACATGTTTTTTCTTGAAAAACTTAACCAAACCAACATCCTTTGAACATAATTTTTTTATGAAAATTTTGATCATTGGCTAATTTAATTACGAAAGTCATTTATAAAATAGTCAATACTCCAAATGATTATAATTAAAGCAAATTCTGCAATGAAAGGCAATGTCTTCATAGTTCTATTTTATGCACTCAAAACTTTCTTATTCCCTTGCTTTCATCTCTGCACACTATAAGGATAACACCTTCTTGCAGAGGTTTTTATGAAACCTCCCCCCAAAATTTATCCCTTAGTTGTTTATAATGGAGGTTGTTAGCGAAGGCGGGCGGGTGGAGGTTTTTGCAGAGTTTTTTTGTTTTTTCAGTGCGCCTTTAAGTTATATACACATTTGTGTGTACATGAACAATAAAGCACTGGTGCGTTAATGTTCTAGTAGCATCACCATACTTTATAATAAAAATACATGCACCGAATAAATCACACCAGTGTTGTTAAACATTACACACTGGTGCGCCTCACTGTCATCAAGCACACCGTGGTAAAGTAAATAAAATAAAAATTACCAAACTAATTTTCACTATTACAGTGCATTACGTGCTTGCAAACTTTCAAGCAAACATCAATGCTCACCTTTCTTCCTAAGATGCCCTGTCTTCGATGCTCTACACCAACTTGGATAGCTCCATTGGTGGATTACACACATTTCCAAATATTGGAAATTACCATGAATTTTCATTTCCTCTCAACGGTGCAACCATGCCTCCTTGAGACAAAAGAGGTCGGGTAAATTATTTATTACCTTCCTATTTGCATTTCATCCAATTAAAATTAGAATTTAGCTTGAAATTTGGCAATTTTTCAATTTTGCGTGATGTGCCTGAACACTTCGACTCACCCATAAGCGGTGCGTACTGTGTTAAATTCACAGTGAGCACCACCGCTGGTACGTCTCATATATGTACACACAGATGTCGTTCAAGCAAGAGCACTGCGATAAATTGTTAAAAAACAAAGTGGTGCATCCTTCAGAACGCCCCGAAACTGGCACACAATGGGATTCTACCCACACCAATACATTTTACTTCATTAAATGCACCACTATCTCAATGATATATAAAATTTAACATAGCGGTGCATCCAATTTAACCAACCGCATCGAGGCATACATGAAACATGATGCACCATTGTGTCAATGTTAAAACACACCACCATACTTTATAATAAAACATACACGCACTGAATAAATCACATTGGTGTCCTTGAACATTACACATCGATGCACCTAATTGTCGTCAAGCGCACCGTGGTAGGGTAAATAAAAAAATTTACCAAACCGATTTTCATTGTTACAATGCATCTTGTGCTTCCAAACTCTCAAACAAGCCCCGATGCTCACCTTTCTTCCTAAGATGCCATGTTTTTGGTGCTCTACACCGACTTAGATAGCTCCATTGGTCGATTCCACACATTTCCAAATTTTGGAAATTACCATGAATTTTCATTTCCTCTCAATGGTGCAACCATGCCTCCTCAGGACATAAGAGGCCAGGTAAATTATTTATTATCTTCCTATTTGCATTTTCATCCAATTAAAATTAGAATTTAGCTTGAAATTTGGCATTTTTTTCAATTTCACGCATTGCGCCTAAATGCTTCGACTCATGTCGAAGCGTTGTGTCTCATATATGTACGCATCAGTGTCGCTCAAGCAAGAGAACCACAATATATTATTAAAAAACAAAGCAGTGCATTCTTCAGAATGCCTTGAAATCGACAAACAGTGGGCTTCTACCTACATCGGTACATTTCACTTCATTAACCGCACCACTAGCTCAATGATATATAAAATTTAATGTAGTGGTGCACCTAGTTTAACCAACCGCACTGAGGTGTGCCCGAAATATAATGCACCGGTGCATCAATGTTCAAACACACTGCCATACTTTATAATAAAAAATTCATGCACCGAATAAATCACACCGGTGTTGTAGAACATTACGCACCAATACACTTCACTTAACTAACAACACCGCTAATATAACAATTTATAAATTTTAACATAGTGAAGCAATCACTTTAAGCCAATGCATTGGTACTGTATATAGAAACACACCGAGACATATATTGCCCGAATTTTCGTAGTGGGGCATCTCATTGGATTCCTCGTTCTCGTGAACTATCCTTTACAATGCACTGCAGTGCAAAATGTCGGTGCTCCACTATCACAGCGGTATCGGTGCTTTAATAGTAACACATCGCATTGCTTCAACTGCAATAATGAAGTTTATCTTAGCGATGCCCATAAGTCCAAAAAACGCACCGATGTCGTAAAGACAATGGCTCCAGGGTGAATTTGAAATAATCAATTAGAGCGGTGCGACTTAGTAGGTGCATTGCTACAATCCGCGACAATGCATCGATAGACAACATGCACTGGTGCGTAAATGTTAAATGTACACACCACGACATGTTTTGAAAAATAAATAACATGGATCACCTTTTGTAAGGCCCATTAGTGGTGTGTTCGTAATGCAACGCACTGGTAGATAGCATGTCGGTGTTTCGATAGACACGCCGCACTGGTGCTTTCGGTTTAACAAAGGGCACCATGAATTTATGCGCTATAAATTTTAGCGTTGTGGTGCGTCTTTGTTAACGAAATGAATCGGTGTTGTTAAGAGCATTGAACTGACGTGGTTAAAAGCAATGAGTTGGTGCGGAGTGTCCTATGGGACACACCACTAAGGGGTGTTATTGTTTTGAGATAGTGCACCGTCCTCGGGGTGTATGTTCTTCTGTTGGCGACACACCAGTTGCTTTTAAAGATTTTTTTGCAAAAAAAAACAATTTTGGATTTTTTAAAATACACGTCATTTATATATGTATTTGTTTTATAATTTCAATTTATTTTATATGTATATATGTGCCTAACAATATTTGTACCTGAATTAGAGACAACAACGATGACGAGAGGAGGAGGAGCGACGACAGTTCGAGACACACACATTTGTGCATGAGTGGGAGGTTAGGGAGATTAAGAGGAGTTGTTCCCTCTCCCTCTTTCATAGCAGGAATGAGACCTTTTGATGGATATTGGCCTCCTAAAGTTTTATCACGAGGGTACATCCCTTAGGGGTAACTCTTCATTGTTACACCAATTTATCTATTGGTGGGATCATGGGATACAAGGGTTTAGGGTCAGTCTTGATCTGTCATATCATCCCATGGAGGAGGATGTATATTTCATCATTGGGTTGTCTAGGAGGGGGGAGTATTTGCCCCATTTCCCTGCACTTCCGCTTGATGTTGCAAGAGAGACCTAGCTGGCATATGTGCAGAGATATGTCGATTTGCATGTTCATTTGACTTCAGAGTTCTAGGTTCATGGTGGTCAGTTGTGGATAGGTTCATTTTAGAGATAGGATGTTAGGTGCATGTGTCTTATTCTCTTGTCACTGTCATAGTATAGCTCTGATAGGTAGCGCATTAGTTTTTCTATGTTGTATCATGTAGATAGTTTATTGCAAGAACCCTGATTGATTAGGTGGGTGGATGTTTTTTGAGATAGTTTTGTCGTGCATTAGATCATTGCCGCATTGTTTTGTCTGGGACGAGATTATTCCCATTCCTGTTTGATTTGTATACACTCTTTTTTGAGAGGGTTCATGCCACTTGGCCAAAATTACCCCACTTTCCTACTAGGCCTATGTTTGATGTGCGTATGCGCATGTGGGGGCAGTTGATGCCCAAGCGGGGCTAGTCCGAGTTTCCCATTACTCCAGTGGGAAAGGAGGTATTTGATTTATTATCTAGTGAGGATGATCTTTTCCTCGACATTGTCGAGTACCTGCATGCGGGGATAGATTGAAGAGCATGTCCAAACATCCTATTTACAACAGAGGAGCCAACAAATGAGAGAGGTAATATTATCTATAACACCATGTTTTCTTCATAACTGTAATTATGCTTAAGACTTTATATGTGTTAAGCCCTAAATAGTGGCTCATTACCCCTTAATTGGGGCATATTACATTAGTAATGTTATTTTATTTATGTCAGCTTTATTCCATTAGTTGTAATTATACCTCCTAGTCTCCTATATATACCAAGGAGACATTTTCATTTGGAATCATCTTGTAATTGTACATTTATGTGGGCATAAGGAGGTTGCCCCCTTGAAGAGGATTATTATCTGAATTTATCTCTTTTTCAAGGCGTTGAGTACTTATTATGAGGTTTTTCTATGCTATATTGATATTTGGTTCTTAACATATGGTATCAGAGCTTAAGGTCTTGGGGTTTCGCTGCTACATCTAAGACACCTTGACATTTTCGCTATAAATTTTTTTCTACAACGTTTCATAAGGAACAAATTGGAGGATATTTAGTATACAGAGCAAGGTACGTTGGGTTAAATTTCATCTCTTGAGGCCTTATAGTTTCAGAGATACAACCTGTGAAAGATAGGGTTCTGGAATCATCCTGAACTAAGTCATTGCATAATTTTCGCTATAATTTTTTTTTATGTAATGTTTCAGACCCTGAACTGTGGAGGCTATTTACAAAACTTAGTAAGGTATATGTGGTAAAAATTTCAGCTTCTGTGTCATCTTACATTTTCATATACACCCTGTGGAAGATAAGGTATCTGACTAGTCCTATTGACTAGTCTCAAGAATGTGTTTCGGGTAAAACAATCATAACCTCTTACTAGAGTATCCAAATTGAGTGATATCGGTTGCATTGGATAGTGGACAGTCTGTAGTATTTCTGGTACAAGTTTCATAATTTTATATCAATTATTTTGTGCGAGGCACGCTATACAAGTGAGATCTTCTGGAAAGGCCAAAAATCAACAATTTGTGGAGAAGTTACTGTAACTTCCATTTGGCACATCCAATTTTGATCAGACCCATGGCATTGCAGAGAAGAAATATCGGAGAAATACAAAAAATAAAGTTTCATACCCAGAAGGGCCGAAACTTTGGAGATACAGCAGAAGAAATATTGTCTAGCAGAACCACCTCAAAATCAAGGTTCGAAAGTGATACCTGGCCAACATGCCACCCAAAAAGGGAACTTCTACACCAAATAAGCCTCCAGACAATCCTACATGGACTCTTGATGAAGGTGAAGAAATGCGTAGGGACATAAATGATTTACAAAAGAAGATAGTAACAAAATATGAACTACAAGAGATGATGGATTTAACGGATGCTAAGTTTGAGGCAATAAATACTAAGATGGATGGTTTAAAAGGGGAGATCATGGAAGGATTGAAAAACTTCCTAGTAGAGAGGACGCCTGAAAGTGAAAATGTATCCCATGAAATTCATGATGAGGACACAAGGAAGGTGAATCAAGAATGGAGAAACTCCAACTTTGGGTTGAAGACCAACCACGTTCCTAAGATCGATATGAGGAAGTTTGATAGGACCCAATCACATGGATACTTCAAATGGAGCAATTCTTTGATCTACATAATGTGCCACGTACACAAAAGGTATGGATTGCTTCTTTATATTTAGAACCCAATCAATTTGTATGGTATCGATGGCTTTGTTCTCGCAAATCACT
>ML785191.1:322229-339984 GCA_009831015.1 Picea engelmannii | reverse complement strand
AGACCTAAGTAAGCGATATAAAGGTATGTCACTTGTTCTTCCCTATTAGCATGTTCAATGATTACAACTTAAGGAAAGAGTCATGTCCTGTCCTATTTTGTTCTAGATCCAGGTGGATCTAGGGAGATCTGTTAGTGTCCGCACCTATCGATTAGTCCGATAAAAAAATTGGCCACTGCACTGGGGAAGCAACCCATATTTTAGTGGTTTTGGTGTTTTTCCTTGGCCATTTGCACTTACCTTACCATTTTTCATCTCTATCAATCTCTGAGTCTTCAGGAGACCCTAATAGACTCTCTGGGTCCAGAGGTTCCTCCAAATTTTTTGTCTTTTTTCCAAATTTTGCTTAGTTTAAGGCATTCTCACACTGAATCCTTCTGTAGCCTGCGAGAACCCCTAGAGTTCGCAACCTGCTTTTCATTCCAGTGCGAACCTCTCGCACTCTACTTGTGGCTAGCCTGCGAGAATGCTCCATTCTCACACTGTACACCACTGCCTGCCTGCGAACCCATTTGCAAAATTTTGGGATTAAGGTTTTTTGTATTCTCAGATGCCCAAACTTGTATGTGTGTCTGAAGAGAAATTCTTGGGCCACTGATTGATTGTTTCTTGACTTCGGATTTTGTGAATGATTAGTCTTCGGAAATCGAAAGCACTTCTTGTTCGTTTTTCTCAATTGTTATCTCTTGACCTTTTCTTAACAAGGATATAATCTCTGGTCCTGTAATCTGAGTGCTTGTTTGGTTGGGAGCCGGTAATCAGTTTAAAAGTTGGGGTTGATTGTCTTTTTCAATTGCTCATTACTTGGAAAATTGTTACTCTCATGCATTTGAAAAGACTAGTCTTGTCTGCTTGTCATGTTTGTCTTCATTGAAAGATTGGTTTGGGTTTTTTGTATATTGCTTTTCATTAGTTGTTTGTTTTTTATTAGTTCCACCACTGTTGTGTGGTTTCTATTGAAAATGAAAAAACATTTTTCTTTTTAAAGCAAATGTTTATTTCCAAAATATTGGCACTCAATCATTGAAATCGAACGAATAGAGAATTGGCATTGGTCGTGATTTGTTGATATCGCATTTTCAAAGAAGATTATATATCGTAGTTCAAGATTGTTCCAGGAAACTCCTCTTTCCCTCCTGTAAATATGATTCATAGAACAAGAATCGATATTTTTCATTCCTATCTATGCATTGTTGGGTCAGAGTCTCACACAACATCGGTTTCATTTCCGTCTCCTTTGAGTAACAACAACCTTTAATAATATCGCGCAAATTTTAAAATTTAACTAACAGCTCTTTTCTAGGGCTCTATTACACCAACATCAGCTAGGCCAGAGCTTTGGAATAGGCAGAGAGATACACTCCCAAAGCACAAAACACACAATAACATCTTGTGGTAAGGAGTGTCAAATTCCATTTGCAACATTTTGTCCCGGGAAGCCATTCTCACACAAGGGTCAAACCTGAGGTCACATTGATATTGACAGAGTTGCTCACCCTACTTTGTTGATATCGGTGTAGAGATTTCACGTATTACGGGGGTCACTTGAAGGTATACCCACAATGATGAGTGGAAGCCTCCCAAGCTTATTTCGGGCTAGATACCCTTCCCTTGCGTGTGGATTGGATTGACGACTGTCCCCCCAAGCTTTATTGTTGTTGGTGGTAACCTTAGTGGCCTATCTTCTTAGGGTCTTACAAAAGGTGACTGTGAAGGGGAAAGTCTTCATGGTACCTGGAATCGACGTTGTCCAAACTCACTCAGGCTCCTTGGAGGGTATACCCAGGATTATGTGTGGGAGCTTGCACCAAGGTGTAAGTCCGTTAAGAGGGTCATCAATGTAACTTTTCCACCCTAGCCCAACCCCTTCTCGTCTCATTGTTGCGACGTTGGATTTCATCACCAACTAGTGACTTCGGAATTAGAAGGTCTTGTTTTCTTGGTTTTGCTTCCTAGATTTTTTTATTAGCGCATGCTGTTTGTTTACCCAAGTTGACCATAGAATTTTCTTCGTAAGTTTTCAACTCAATCACAACTGACCCTCCACATCATTCGCGTAGAATGCAAGGCTTACCCCCAGAAAATATGGAAGGTTATCAACCCTTGCCTACCAACTCACTGGAGGGCTCTCCTCAACAGAGTGAAGTCCAGGACGTCACCAATCCACAAGTGGAAAGAACTATCTCTCTAGAACGATTTCGAATTTCCAATTCTCGAGAGGACTTTCGACTTCATCCCGAATCTGAAAGACGTATTATGCGAGTGAATTATTCCAGAGACTTGGTTGTTTTGTCTTCTGGATCACCGACTGGACCTTTTCCAGGACCTGAGGGTCAAGATCCTTTTTGGGCTACTGGCATTTTTAGGCGGGATCTCTTTGGCTTAGGAGCAGACGTTGATATCACCATATTACCTACGCTACCCGAAACATCTGATCCAGACACAGTACCTTTTACTACTGCTTATTATTTTCCTGGTATAGAAGTTCCACGAGCTGACCACATCTTAAATCTCCCTTTACAAATGGTCCATTACACAGATACTACGAGTCTTCACACCGGGATTACCACGACTAACCAAGACCCTATTGGCACACCGCTTTCGCCCAGAGTCACCCCGACACTTCCACCTGGATACCATGTGCCGAATGCCTCTATCCCCGTTCCTACACAAATCACATACGAAACCCCTGGTGGTCCCGCTTCTTCTGGGCACTCTCCTCCCGGTTTCATTCCGACACTTCCTCCTCCCCTTTTCAGAGGACCTTTTCCATCCTCTATTGGAGGCGCTGATCCTAGTGGCACCATTTCTTCATTCACACCAAATTACCAGATTCCTGCTGGTGGACAATTTCACCAAGGAGGCCCAACTCAAACCCCCCTTAAAGGGAAAATCTCAATTGGAACACAACCCCCGATTGGACGAACACCCCCACCGACCCCACCCTATGGACAGAACATACCTCCATCCTTGGCCTAGTATTGGAACCATCTGATACAACATAATCCTCAATCGACTAGGGGGCAATAGCCTCAAGCTACATATGTTATACCCCCTAGCATAGGCCAACCATATCTAGGTATGTCCAATCCTATCTAGGGCTCGAATGCTCAACCCCATGCCCCTGTTCAAGGATACAATCCCATGAGTTACTTGCCTCCACAACAACCACTGAATCTGCCTGGATCCTCGCATTATATGCACTCTGCTTATGGTCCCACTGGTTTGCAAATGAGACTCCCTCCCCAAAGTCACCAGTACCCGCATGTGAACAGACAGTTACCTTTCTTAGCCACCCTGGACCTTCCAGATCTGTCGAGGATTTTAAACGATCCGATCCGTCACTCTCCCTAATGGCCCACCATACCGGCCAAACTACCATCTGAAATCCTTAAATTCGATGGCAAAGCGGGAGAGGACCAGAACAATCACGTAATGACTTTTCACCTTTGGTGCTCATCCAACTCCTTGATGGATGACTCTATTCGTTTACACATTTTTCAATGAAATCTCATGGGTTCTGCCGCGAAGTGGTATATAGAATTACGACGAGGTTTCTTCACCGACTTCCACACCCTCGCTATGGATTTTCTCACCCACTACCAGTTATCGATCTGCTACAAAACTGGGACCGAGATTTTGAGTTCTTTCAAACAAACCAAAGCCACTCATATCTCTGATCACATTCATGAATGGTGACGGAGATGACATCTCATAAAACTTGAACTTCCCGATCAGTTGCTGGCAGAGTGGTTCACAAAATCATTCGTGAACGACATCGGTCGTGACATCTCCATGGGTGGAGTTGTCATAGAAGAACAAGCCATTAGTCATGCTCAATACCTTGACCTTGTTTACTCACAAACGGGTACTCTTTATGACTTACTCCCTGATGCACCTTGTCCTTCTACTTCCACCACTTCAACTACTTCTGTTGCTTCTCATGCAACTGACGGTGTGATTGGCACTTTCCATGCCCAACCACATTCCGCCCAAACCTCTAGCAACAACCCCAAACCCATTTCTTCTAATGTTCAAAATGCTTTGTCTCCTACCCCTCCCATCGACAAGACTTCTAAGGTAAATGTTGTTCAATCTACCCCTGCCGGTAAAAACAAATCCAGAAAGGGAAAGGGTAAGAATAAGGAGGACACAAATAGTTCGCAGGCAGAGAGAACCAAAACACCACCTGTTGACGATAGGGATAAGTGCAAACCCCGACACCCTTGCCTTATCTGTGGTGATGACCACTACACTAAGGATTGTCCACGACGAGCCGAGGTTACTAAGTTCCTTCAAGGGACCATGAAACCTCCCACCCCGACCGTATTGTCACAACCCTTCCCTTCTCAACAACATGCCCAATTGGTCATTCATGACCAACCATCCCCCTCCAATACTTCTTATGTCTTAATGTGTACAGGAGATTCAAATCAAAACGACATCACACTTACCACTCGAGCCAAAGATTATTTCTCCTCTAAAGAGAAGGTTGATGCTATACCTCCTTTGTTGGTCCAACCATCTCCTACGACTCCACCTACAAACGGTCATTTTCATCTCGAACGACCAAGCCTCGACACAGTCCTTCGCCCTCCTCCAAAGGGCGTCGTTCAGAAATCAACTTTCAATATTCATGCCCGTGCTGCCCAGAACTACAATATTGTTGAAGATCTGGCCCACGCACCTTCCGCGATGTCAGCCCTCGAAGTCCTTCAAAGTTGTCCTACACAACGGAAAGCACTGTTGAAAGCTATCGGTGGAATCGACCCTACGGATACAAATTTAATAATTTTTTACTTGGAAGATCACATTCCAAGATTACCCCCTCAACTCGCATTCCAAATACAAGTTATTGTCTCCGACAAAAACATTTGTAGAACCGTTATCGACGAGGGTGCCTCGATGTATGTCATGTCTATTACCTGTTGGAAAGCCATCGACTCTCCCTCTTTGAATGAATCCCATAACACACTCAAAGACTTTAATGGCTCTGGTATTAAGCCTTACGGTGTCCTCCCTTCATTGCCAATCACGTTAGAAGGCAAAACGGTCCAAGTGGAAGTGGAAGTCTTTGACACTCCTCTCGATTACAACCTTCCACTTGGTCGTAACTGGATTGATTCCATGCACGCAGTTGTGTCGACTCTTTTTCGTGTTGTACGTTTCCAACATCAAGGAAAGGTAATTATCGTCGACCAATTAGCCTTCTTTAACTCAGATACGCGTACTGGCAACGTACTGTTTATTGCCAAAACTCCCCCCGGATATGAGAACGTCGGTGTAGGTCTTCTCAAAGATTCCTCGTTAATGGGTACCTTCCCCATCCCACCACCCGATGTTCCTCACCCATCTATCTCTTCAATCAACATGATCTCCACCTTGATTCACGGAACCCTTGCGTCTCACGAACCATGGATGGTACCCGACCCCAACGATCATCTTCATTACGACGACGAAATGCCTTTGAGTCCGGTTGAATCCGCCTATCAGGCCATTCAATCAACAACTCCTCCTACCCCCACTCTTGGTGATTTATCTCCAGATCCTTTCCACGTCATTTTTCCCACGGACGAGATGATTATGTCTGTCATGGAAGACACCCCCTGGGACGATGGACATCACCGTTCCATCCTCTTCCTGGAACAACACACCATCGAGAGCTACCAATGGATCTTGACCCCGTCGACCGTTGTCGTCATTTCCACCATCCCTGAGCCTACACACGATGTGTTTTCCGAAGGGAACTTAAGCAATATCTCACCCACCATTCCCGTCGACATATCCATAAAACCTTGAATTGTCGAAAATGTGCATATCAGAGCTTCGTGTTCCCCTGACGATATCGTCACCTACAAGTCACTTTTCAAACAATTTCGTGACGTCTTCACTTGGAGCTATGAAGAAATGCCGGGTATTGACCCTGACATTGTGATACATGAGATTAAGACATACCCAAATGCTAAACCCGTCCGACAACGCCTTCGTCCAATCCACCCACGTAAAGCGGCCACTATCAAACTTGAAGTCGAGAAACTTCTCAAAGCCGACTTTATTTACCCGGTGGCTCTCACTGACTGGCTTTCCAATCTTGTCCCGATCGACCAGAAACAAGGCACAATCCGCGTGTGCGTTGATTATAGGGATATTAACAAAGCTTGTCCTAAAGAAAACTTTCTGACCCCCTTCGCTGACCAGATTGTCGACGATTGTGTTGAGAGTGAAATCTTCTCTCTGATGGATGGTTTCTCCGGATATAATCAAATCAATATTGTTTTCGAGGATCAACACAAAACCGCTTTTATTTTTCCTTGGGGCACTTTTTCTTATCGAAAACTTCCTTTCGGTCTAAAAAATGCTGGCGCAACTTTTCAACGCGCTATGTCTTATGCCTTCCATGATATCAAGCACATCATGCAGCCATATCTCGATGACTTACCCGCTCATTCCATGCACCATGTCGATCATCAAATACACCGAGCCATTTTCCTCTGTCGGTTTTACCATATACGCTTGAATCCTCACAAATGCGTTTTTTGTGTAGAATCTGACCGACTTCTAGGCTTTATTGTTTCACGTCAATGGATTAGGGTCGATCCTTTAAAGGTCGAGGTGATTCTCAATCTCCCTCTTCCTTTTTCGCTTCACCAGTTACAAAGTTTGCAAGGGAAAGCAAACTTTCTTCATCGTTTCATCCCAAACAATGCCGAGCTAACTCTTGGATTTACGCGACTACTCAAAAAGGGGTCTGAATTTGTATGGGATACCATCGCCAACAAATCTTTCAAAGCTTTGAAACTGTCCCTGACATGTACTCCGTTTCTCTTCCCCCCTGATTACAGTCATGATTACTTCCTCTACCTCACAGCCTCAGATTACACCATCGCTATGGTTCTCATCCAGGAGGATGATTCTCATGACGAACATGTCATCTATTACTTGAGTCGAAGTCTAACACCTACCGAAACCAAGTATTTACATGTCGAAAAACTGGCTTTGGCAGCCGTCCAAGCAGTTCAACGTTTCCGGCACTATATCCTCTCTCGCAAGACTACGGTAATTTCTAACTGCAACCCTATGCAACACATTCTCACACGTCAACTGCTAGGGGGAAAATACTCCAAATGGATCATGATACTCCAAGAGTTTGACTTGGAGTTCGAACGGGCTAAGTCCAAGAAATCCTTAGTGTTTTTCGAGTTGATATGCGACTTTCCCTACTCTGAAACGGAAAATGTAGCAGTCGATTCATTACCTGATGAATCCCTTTTCCTAATTAGTTCCGATGATCTTTGGTACGGAGATATCATCATATATCTCCAAACCCAGACTTTCTGGCCCAATTTGTCTAGTACTGACCGTCGTCGAATATGCTACCAAGCCTGTCAATATATTATCCTCGGTGATACTCTTTATTGTCATGGGATTGACTCAGTTTTTCGACATTGCCTCACGTTTGACGAAGCCGAGAAAGCCCTAAATGACTGCCATTCTGGAGCCTGTGGCGGTCACATGTATGGATATGCTACTGCCCAGAAGATCTTGCGAGCTGGGTATTTTTGGCCCTCTTTATTTAACGATTGTATAATTGTCGTCCAATAGTGCCACGCTTGCTAGACCTACAACCATAAAATACGATCACATCTCGCTCCTCTTCACCCTGTGGTCTCCGTCGGTCCTTTTGCGAAATGGGGTATCGTTTCATGACATGTCACCCTCACTCGGCCGGGGGGCATGGATACATTATTGTAGCCGTAGACTATTTTACGAAATGGGCCGAGGCGATGTCAACATTTGACAACACTGGAAAGACCGCAACATTATTCATATTTAATCACATCATAGCTCGTTTTGGTGTTCCTTAGGCTATCGTCACCGATCATGGTAGCCACTTCAGAAACTTCATGATGTCCGAACTCACTGAAAAGTTGGGTCTTTTCCATGAAAACTCAACACCCTATTACCCACAAGCCAACGACCAAGACGAAGCAATTAACAAATTCCTCATTACCATGCTTCGACGCATGATAGGAATTCACAAAACAAGTTGGCACACGATGTTGTTTTCAGCATTGTGGGCTTACCGGACATCCGTTAAGTCTGCTACTGGGTTTACATAATTCTGGTTAGTCTATGGTCTTGAAGCCATCCTCTCGATTGAATGTGAGATACCCTCCCTGAAACTAGCCGTCGAACTCCTCCCAAACACTTCTGTCGAAGAAGAATGTCTGTTGTATCTCATGCGATTAGACGAAACTCGTCATGACGCCACCCTAGTCATAGAAGCCTAAAAGAAACGTGTCAAAGCCCAATACGACAAACATGTCAAGCCTCGCATTTTCTTCGAAGGTGATCTGGTTCTCCTTTACGAACAAGATCGGGATGTGCTAGGGGCTGGAAAATTTGAAGCTATGTGGTGAGGTCCTTATATCGTCAAATGAGTTTTGGAGAAAGGAGCTTACGAGTTAGTAGATTATGACATTATCCCTTTCAGTGAACCCAGAAATGGGTTGTACTTAAAAGAAGTACTATGCCTAAGATCACATGTGCATGAGTACTTGTATTTTATTGTATCATACTTCTTGTGTGTTACTGTAGTATGCTTTTTCGTTATCTGGTCTCTTCCCTTATGTTACGTTGTGTTTGGTTTCCAGATGTCGGAGTCTTCGCTACCCCACATTGGCTTCACTGATGGCACTAGTAGTAGTACTCAGAACCTTGGTTCTGCTGCTTGGGAAATTTACGCCCCTACAAACGAACTTATCACTCTACGAGGTGTGTGTCTCGGCCGTGTGACCAACAATATTGCAGTGGCTATGTCGTCCTAATTTGAGTCTTCTCGCATAGATCCACGGTGTATTCTTGGTGGCTATGCAGTATTTCTGACGGCATGGATCCATGGTGTATGATTGGTGGCCATGACCCACGTTCATGATGTCATCCGTTTGTGATCTGAGTATGGGAATGCCTACATCAGAACTTGTATTATATTCTGCAGATGCTTGGTTGTTTGCAGGTTTTCGATTAAGTGCACTCCTGGTTTTCGACACACACACGCAGTTTACAAAGTACTTCGGATGTCACTGATTCCCGCCTCATACTTTGGGGGGCATTCTATTACACATGATTTTGGTCATCTTGGTGATATCTTAACAATGGTGTATTCGGGCTCCCAACAAGGACTTTTTGCCTGAGAAAAGTGGCCCTTGTCTCTTTCCAAAAAGATACTTTTAAAGTGAGTTCGCAGGCTACCTATGGTCTAGGGTGTGAGAATCACTCATTCTCGCAAGCCACCTTCACATAGGGTGCGAACTTCTCACCGTTTGCTCCATACACAGGGTGCAAACCTGTTTTTAAGATTGGAAAAGAGAAGAGGTCTCGAGGGTTCTAAAAGGGAATCTTCTAAAAAATGAGTTGGCATTCGTATGGTTGTCATTTTACTGACTTCTCAAATTTGATGGAATCATCCTCATCCATGTAACCATCTCACCTTCTCCTATATATTGAAAGGTTTCTCATGGAAAATGTTAAGCAAGATTAATTGAAGAATTGGTGAAAGAATTGTGTGAAGAACCCTGCTTGGAAAAAGGCTTGGAGACCTTAGTCGGTTTATCAAGAGGAATTGGATCTTCTTCATGCAAGTACAGAGCAAGTGTGTGTGTTGGAACCAAGGGTCACTGAAAGGAAGCTTGCGACATCAAGGCGATCACGTTGTATCTTCTACTTTTAATTAATATGATACAACAACATGTCCCTTTCCCATAAAGTCACTCTTACTTTATTGTGTAATTCCTTGATCATATGCATAAGTTGACGTTGAATACATTTTTATATCTTCACTTTGGTTGGTTTGTGTTGTCTTGGACTTGACCTCATGAGAGCACTAGAGTGAAGCAGGAGCAACAGAGACCTAAGGAAGTGATATAAAGGTATGTCACTTGTTCTTCCCTATTAGCATGTTCAATGATTACAACTTAAGGAAAGAGTCATGTCTTGTCCTGTTTTGTTCTAGATCCAGGTGGATCTAGGAAGATCTGTTAGTGTCCACACCTACCGATTAGTCCGATAAAAAAATTGGCGACTCCACTGGGGAAGCAACCCATTTTTTAGTGGTTTTTGGTGTTTTTCCTTGGCCATTTGCTCTTACCTTACCATTTTTCATCTCTATCAATCTCTGAGTCTTCAAGAGACCCTGACAGACTCTCTGGGTCCAGAGGTTCCTCCAAAAATTTTGTCTTTTTTCCAAATTTTTCTTAGTTTAAGGCATTCTCGCACTGAATCCTTTTGTAGCCTGCGAGAACCCCTAGAGTTTGCACCCTTCTTTTCATTCCAGTGCGAACCTCTCAGACTCTACTTGTGGCTAGCCCGCGAGAATGCTCCATTCTCGCACTGTACACCACTGCCTGCCTGCGAACCCATTTGCAAAATTTAGGAATTAATGTTTTTCGTATGCTCAGATGCCCAAACTTGTATGTGTGTCTGAAGAGAACTTCTTGGGCCACTGATTGATTGTTTTTTGACTTCGGATTTTGTGAATGATTAGTCTTCGGAAATCGAAAGCACTTCTTGTTCGTTTTTCTCAACTGTTGTCTCTTGACCTTTTCTTAATAGGAATATAATCTTTGGTCCTGTAATCCGAGTGCTTGTTTGGTTGGGAGCCGATAATCGGTTTAAAAGGTGGGATTGATTGTATTTTTAAATTGCTCATTACTTGGAAAATTATTACTCTCATGCATTTGAAAAGACTAGTCTTGTCTGCTTGTTATGTTTTTCTTCATTGAAAGATTGGTTTGGGTTTTTTGTATATTGCTTTTCATTAGTTGTTTGTTTTTTCTTAGTTCCACCACTGTTGTGTGGTTTCTATTGAAAATTAAAAAACATTTTTCTTTTTAAAGCAAATGTTTATTTCCAAAATATTGGCACTCAATCATTGAAATCGAACGAATAGAGAATTGACATTGGTCGTGATTTGTTGATATTGCATTTTCAAAGAAGATTATATATCGTAGTTCAAGATTGTTCCAGAAAACTCCTCTTTCCCTCCTGTAAATAGGATTCATCAAACAAGAATTGATATTTTTCATTCCTATCTATGCATTGTTGGGTCAGAGTCTCACACAACATCAGTTTCATTTCCGTCTCCTTTGAGTAACAACAGATTTTAATAATATCACACAAATTTTAAAATTTAACTAGCAACTCTTTTCTAGGGTTCTATAACACCAACATCAGCTAGGCTAAAGCTTTGGAATAGGCAGAGAGATACACTCTCCAAAGCACAAAACACACAATAGCATTTTGTGGTAAGGAGTGTCAAATTCCATTTGCAACATTTTGTCCTGGGAAGCCCTTCTCACACAAGGGTCAAACCCGAGGTCACATTGATATTGACAGAATCCCTCACCTTGCTTTGTTGATACCCATGTAGAGATTGCACGTATTACGGGGGTCACTTGAAGGTATACCTACAATGATGAGTGGAAGCCTCCCAAGCTGATTTCAGGCTAGATACTCTTCCCTTGCGTGTGGATCGGACTGACGACTGTCCCCCCAGGCTTTATTGTTGTTGGTGGTAACCTTAATGGCCTATCTTCTTAGGGTCTCACACAAGGTGACTATGAAGGGGAAAGTCTTCATGGTACCTGGAATCGACGTTGTCCAAAATCACTCGGGCTCCTTGGAGGGTATACCCAGGATTATGTGTGGGAGCTTGCACCAAGGTGTAAGTCCGTTAAGAAGGTCGTCAACGTAACTTTTCCACCCTAGCCCAACCCCTTCTCGTCTCGTGGTTGCGACGTTGGATTTCATCACCAACTAGTGACTTCATAATTAGAAGGTCTTGTTTGCTTGGTTTTGCTTCCTAGATTTTTTTATTTGCGCATGCTGTTTGTTTACCCAAGTTGACCATAGGATTTTCTTCGTAAGTTTTCAACTCAATCACAATTGACCCTCCACGTCGTTTGCGTAGAATGCAAGGCTTACCCCCAGAAAATCTGGAAGGTTATCAACCCTTGCCTACCAGCTCACCAGAGGGCTCTCCTCAACAGAGTGAAGTCCAGGACGTCACCACTCCACAAGTGGAAAGAACTGACTCTCTAGAACGATTCCGAATTTCCATTTCTCGAGAGGACTTTCGACTTCATCCCGACTCTGAGAGACGTATTATGCAAGTGAATTCTTCTGGAGACTTGGTTGTTTTGTCTTCTGGATCACCGACTAGACCTTTTCCAGGACCTGAGGGTCAAGATCCTTTTTGGGCTACTGGCGTTTTTAGACGGGATCTCTTTGGCTAAGGAGCAGGCGTTGATATCACCATCTCACATGCGCTACCCGAAACATCTAATCCAGACGCAATACCTTTTACTACTACTTATTATTTTCCTGGTACAGAAGCTTCGCGAGCAAACCACATCTTGATTCTCCCTTTACAAATGGTCCATTACACAGATACTATGAGTCTTCACACCGGGATTACCGCGACTAGCCAAGACCCTATTGGCACACCGCTTTCGCTCAGAGTCACCCCGACACTTCCACCCGTATACCGTGCATTGAATGCCTCTATCCCCCTTCCTACACAAATCAAATACGAAACCCCTGGTGGTCCCACTTCTTTTGGGCACTCTCCTCCCGGTTTCATTCCGACACTTCCTCCCCCTTTCAGAGGACCTTTTCCATCCTCTATCGGAGGCGCTGATCCTAGTGGCACCATTCCGTCATTCACACCAAATTACCAGATTCCTGTTGGTGGACAATTTCACCAAGGAGGCCCAACTCAACCCCCCCTTACAGAGAAAATCCAATTGGAACACAACCCTCGATTGGAGGACCACCCCCACCGACCCCACCCTATGGACAGAACATACCTCCATCCTTGGCCTAGTATTGGAACCATCTGATACAACATAATCCTCAATTGAATGGGGGGCAACAGCCTCAAGCTACATTCGTTATACCCCCTAGCATAGGCCTACCATATCCAAGTAGGTCCAATCCTATCTGGGGCTCGAATGCTCAACCCCACGCCCCTATTCAAGGATACAATCCCATGAGTTACTTGCCTCCACAACAACCATCAAATCTGCCTGGATCCTTGCATTATATGTGGACTGCTTATGGTCCCACTGGTTTTCCCATGAGACTCCCTCCCCAAAGTCACCAGTACCCGCATGTGAACAAATAGTTACCTTTCTTAGCCACCCTAGACCTCCCAGATCTGTCGAGGATTTTAAATGATCCGATCCGTCACTCTCCCCAATGGCCCTCCATATCGGCCAAACTACCATCTGACATCCCTAAATTCGATGGAAAAGCAGGAGAGGACCCGAACAATCACGTAATGACTTTTCACCTTTGGTGCTCATCCAACTCCTTGATGGATGACTCTATTTGTTTACGCCTTTTTCAACGAACTCTCACGGGTTCTGCCGCGAAGTGGTATAGAGAATTACCACAAGTTTTCTTCACCGAATTCAACACCCTCGCTATGGATTTTCTCACCCACTACCAGTTACCGATACGCTACGAAACTGGGACTGAGATTTTGAGTTCTTTCAAACAAACCAAAGCCACTCATATCTCCGATCACATTCATGAATGGAGACGGAGACGACGTCTCATCAAACTCAAACTTCATGATCAGTTGTTGGCAGAGTGGTTCACGAAATCATTCGTGAATGACATCGATCGTGACATCTCCATGGGTGGAGTTGTCACAGAAGAACAAACCATTAGTCGTGCTCAATACCTTGACCTCGTTTACTCACAAACGGGTACTCTTTACGACTTACTCCCTGATGCACCATGTCCTTCTACTTCTGCCACTTCAACTACTCCTGCTGCTTCTCATGTAACTGACGGTGTGATTGGCACTTTCCATGCCCAACCACATTCCGCCCAAACCTCTAGCAACAACCCCAAACCCATTTCTTCTAATGTTCAAAATGCTCCATCTCCTACCCCTCCCACCGGCAAGACTTCTGACGTAAATGTTGTTCAATCTACCCCCGCCGGTAAAAACAAATCCAGAAAGGGAAAGGGTAAGAATAAGGAGGACAAAAATAATTCGCAAGAAGAGAGAACCAAAACACCACCTGTTGACGATAGGGATAAGCGCAGACCCTGATACCCTTTCCTTATCTGTGGTGATGACCACTACACTAAGGATTGTCCACGACGAGCCAAGGTTACTAAGTTCCTTCAAGGGACCACGAAACTGCCCACCTTGGCTGTATTGTCACAACCCTTCCCTTCTCAAAAACATGCCCAATTGGTCATTCATGACCAACCATCCCCCTCCAATACTTCCTATGTCTTAATGTGTACAGGAGATTCAAAGAAAAACGACATCACACTTACCACTCAAGCCAAAGATTATTCCTCCTCTAAAGAGAAGGTTGATGCTATACCTCCTTCGTTGGTCCAACCATCTCCTACGACTCCACCTACAAACAATCCTCTTCATCTCGAATGACCAAGCCTCGACATAGTCCTTCGCCCTCCTCCAACGGGTGTCGTTCGGAAATCAACTTTCAATCCTCATGCCCGTGCTACCCAGAAGTACAGTATTGTTGAAGATTTTTCCCAAGCACCTTCCGCGATGTCAGCCCTCAAAGTCCTTCAAAGTTGTCCTACACAACAGAAAGCACTGTTGAAAGCTATCGATGGAATCGACCCTACGAATACAAATTTAATAATTTTTGACTTTGAAGATCACATTCCATGGTTACCCCCTCAACTCGCATTCCAAATACAAGTTATTGTCTCCGACAAAAACATTTGTAGAACTGTTATCGATGAGGGTGCCTCGACGTGTGTCATGTCTATTACCTGCTAGAAAGCCACCGACTCTCCCTCTTTGACTGAATCCCATAACACAATCAAAGCCTTTAATGGCTTCAGTTTTAAGCCTTACAGTGTCCTTCCTTCGTTTCCAATCACGTTAGAATGCAAAACGGTCCAAGTGGGAGTGGAAGTCTTTGACGCTCCTCTCGATTACAACCTTCTACTTTGTCGTAGCTGGATTGATTCCATGCGTGCAGTTGTGTCAACTCTTTCTCGTGTTGTACATTTCCCATGTCAAGGAAAGGTAATTATCATCGACCAATTAGCCTTCTTTAACTCGGATACGCATACTGGAAACATACCATTTATTGCCAAACACCCCCCCGGATACGAGAACGTCGGTGTAGGTATTCTCAAAGATTCCTCGTTAATGGGTTCCTTCCCCATCCCACCACCCGATGTTCCTCACCCTCCTGTCGCTTCAATCAACATGATCTCCACCTCGATTCACGGAACCCCTGCGTCTCACGACCCATGGATGGTACCCGACCCCGACGATCATCTTCGTTATGGCGACGAAATGCCTTTGAGTCCAGTTGAATCTGCCTATCAGGCCATTCAATCAACAACTGCTCCTACCCCCTCTCTTGGTGATTTATCTCCAGATGCTCTCCGTGTCATTTTTCCCATGGTCGAGATGATTATGTCTATCATGGAAGACACCCCCTGGGACGATGGACATCATCGTTCCATCCTCTTCCTGGAAAAACATACCATCGAGAGCTACCAATGGATCTCGACCCCGTCGACCGTTGTCGTAATTTCCACCGTTCCCGAGCCTACACACGATGTGTTTTTCGAAGGGAACTTAAGCAATACCTCACCCACCATTCCCCTCGACATATCCATAAAACCTGGAATTGTCGAAAATGTGCATATCGGAGCTTCATGTTCCCCTGACGAAATCATCACCTACAAGTTACTATTCAAAGAATTTCGTGACGTCTTCGCCTGGAGCTATGAATAAATGTCGGGTATTGACCCCGACATTGTGATACATGAGATTAAGACATACCCAGACGCTAAACCCGTCCGACAACGCCTTCATCCAATCCACCCACGTAAAGCGACCACTATCAAACTTAAAGTCAAGAAACTTCTCAAAGCCAACTTTATTTACCTGGTGGCTCTCACTGACTGGGTTTCCAATCTTGTCCCGATCGACCAGAAACAAGGCACAATCCGCGTGTGTGTTGATTATAGGGATATCAACAAAGCTTGTCCTAAAGACAACTTTCCAACCCCCTTCGTCGACCAGATTGTCGACGATTGTGCCGAGAGTGAAATCTTGTCTCTGATGGATGGTTTCTCCGGATATAATCAAATCAACATTGTTCCCAAGGATCAACACAAAATCGCTTTTATTTGTCCTTGGGGCACTTTTGCTTATCAAAAACTTCCTTTCAGTCTAAAAAATGCTGGCGCAACTTTTCAACGCGCTATGTATTATGCCTTCCATGATATCAAGCACATTGTGCAACCATATCTCGATGACTTACCCGCTCATTCCATGCGCCATGTCGATCATCCAATACACATTCGAGCCATTTTCCTCCGATGTTGGTTTTACCATATACGCTTGAATCCTCACGAATGCGTTTTCTGCATAGAATTTGACTGACTTCTAGGATTTATTGTTTCATGTCAAGGGATCAAGGTTGATCCTTTAAAGGTTGAGGTGATTCTCAATCTCCCTCCTTTTTCGCTTCGCCAGTTACAAAGTTTGCAAGGGAAAGCAAACTTTTTTCGTCGTTTCATCCCAAACTATGTCGATCTAACTCTTGGATTTACGTGACTACTCAAAAAGGGGTCTGAATTCGTATGCGATACCATCGCCAACAAAGCTTTCGAAGATTTGAAACTATCCCTGACACGTACTCCGCTTCTCTTCCCCCTGATTACAGTTGCGATTACTTCCTCTACCTCACAGCCTCAGATTACACCATCGCTATGGTTCTCATCTAGGAGGATGATTCTCATGACGAACATGTCATCTATTACTTGAGTCGAAGTCTAACGCCTACTAAAACCAAGTATTTACACATCGAAAAACTGGCCTTGGTAGCCGTCCAAACAGTTCAACGTTTCCGGCACTATATCCTCTCTTGCAAGACTATGGTAATTTCTAATTGCAACCCCATGCAACACATTCTCACACGTCAACTGCTAGGGGGAAAATACTCCAAATGGATCATGATACTCTAGGATTTTGACTTGGAGTTCGAATGCGCTAAGTCCAAGAAATCCTTAGTGTTTGACGAGTTGATATGCGACTTTCCCTACTCTGAAACGGAAAATGTAGCAGCCGATTCATTACCTGATGAATCCCTTTTCCTAATTAGTTCCGATGATATTTGGTATGGAGATATCATCATATATCTCCAAACCCAGACTTTTCGGCCCAATTTGTCTAGTACTGACCGCCGTCGAATACGCTACCAAGCCCGTCAATATATTATCCTCGGTGATACTCTTTATTGTCGTGGGATTGACTCAGTTTTTCGACGTTGCCTCACGTTTGACGAAGCCGAGAAAGCCCTAAATGACTGTCATTCTGGAGCCTGTGGAGGTCACATGTTTGGATATGCTACTTACCAGAAGATCTTGTGAGCTGGGTAGTTTTGGCCCTCTTTATTTAATGATTGTATAATTATCCTCCAAAAGTGCCACGCTTTCCAGACCTACAACCATAAAATACGATCACATCCTGCTCCTCTTCACCCTGTGGTCTCCATCGGTCCTTTTGCGAAATGGGGTATTGATTTCATGACATGTCACCCTCACTCGGCCGGGGGGCATGGATACATTATTGTAGCCATAGACTATTTTACGAAATGGTCCGAGGTGATGCCGACATTTGACAACAATGGAAAGACCGCAGCATTACTCATATTCAATCACATCATAGCTC
>ML785191.1:299073-322129 GCA_009831015.1 Picea engelmannii | reverse complement strand
AACGTACTGTTTATTGCCAAAACTCCCCCCGGATATGAGAACGTCGGTGTAGGTCTTCTCAAAGATTCCTCGTTAATGGGTACCTTCCCCATCCCACCACCCGATGTTCCTCACCCATCTATCTCTTCAATCAACATGATCTCCACCTTGATTCACGGAACCCTTGCGTCTCACGAACCATGGATGGTACCCGACCCCAACGATCATCTTCATTACGACGACGAAATGCCTTTGAGTCCGGTTGAATCCGCCTATCAGGCCATTCAATCAACAACTCCTCCTACCCCCACTCTTGGTGATTTATCTCCAGATCCTTTCCACGTCATTTTTCCCACGGACGAGATGATTATGTCTGTCATGGAAGACACCCCCTGGGACGATGGACATCACCGTTCCATCCTCTTCCTGGAACAACACACCATCGAGAGCTACCAATGGATCTTGACCCCGTCGACCGTTGTCGTCATTTCCACCATCCCTGAGCCTACACACGATGTGTTTTCCGAAGGGAACTTAAGCAATATCTCACCCACCATTCCCGTCGACATATCCATAAAACCTTGAATTGTCGAAAATGTGCATATCAGAGCTTCGTGTTCCCCTGACGATATCGTCACCTACAAGTCACTTTTCAAACAATTTCGTGACGTCTTCACTTGGAGCTATGAAGAAATGCCGGGTATTGACCCTGACATTGTGATACATGAGATTAAGACATACCCAAATGCTAAACCCGTCCGACAACGCCTTCGTCCAATCCACCCACGTAAAGCGGCCACTATCAAACTTGAAGTCGAGAAACTTCTCAAAGCCGACTTTATTTACCCGGTGGCTCTCACTGACTGGCTTTCCAATCTTGTCCCGATCGACCAGAAACAAGGCACAATCCGCGTGTGCGTTGATTATAGGGATATTAACAAAGCTTGTCCTAAAGAAAACTTTCTGACCCCCTTCGCTGACCAGATTGTCGACGATTGTGTTGAGAGTGAAATCTTCTCTCTGATGGATGGTTTCTCCGGATATAATCAAATCAATATTGTTTTCGAGGATCAACACAAAACCGCTTTTATTTTTCCTTGGGGCACTTTTTCTTATCGAAAACTTCCTTTCGGTCTAAAAAATGCTGGCGCAACTTTTCAACGCGCTATGTCTTATGCCTTCCATGATATCAAGCACATCATGCAGCCATATCTCGATGACTTACCCGCTCATTCCATGCACCATGTCGATCATCAAATACACCGAGCCATTTTCCTCTGTCGGTTTTACCATATACGCTTGAATCCTCACAAATGCGTTTTTTGTGTAGAATCTGACCGACTTCTAGGCTTTATTGTTTCACGTCAATGGATTAGGGTCGATCCTTTAAAGGTCGAGGTGATTCTCAATCTCCCTCTTCCTTTTTCGCTTCACCAGTTACAAAGTTTGCAAGGGAAAGCAAACTTTCTTCATCGTTTCATCCCAAACAATGCCGAGCTAACTCTTGGATTTACGCGACTACTCAAAAAGGGGTCTGAATTTGTATGGGATACCATCGCCAACAAATCTTTCAAAGCTTTGAAACTGTCCCTGACATGTACTCCGTTTCTCTTCCCCCCTGATTACAGTCATGATTACTTCCTCTACCTCACAGCCTCAGATTACACCATCGCTATGGTTCTCATCCAGGAGGATGATTCTCATGACGAACATGTCATCTATTACTTGAGTCGAAGTCTAACACCTACCGAAACCAAGTATTTACATGTCGAAAAACTGGCTTTGGCAGCCGTCCAAGCAGTTCAACGTTTCCGGCACTATATCCTCTCTCGCAAGACTACGGTAATTTCTAACTGCAACCCTATGCAACACATTCTCACACGTCAACTGCTAGGGGGAAAATACTCCAAATGGATCATGATACTCCAAGAGTTTGACTTGGAGTTCGAACGGGCTAAGTCCAAGAAATCCTTAGTGTTTTTCGAGTTGATATGCGACTTTCCCTACTCTGAAACGGAAAATGTAGCAGTCGATTCATTACCTGATGAATCCCTTTTCCTAATTAGTTCCGATGATCTTTGGTACGGAGATATCATCATATATCTCCAAACCCAGACTTTCTGGCCCAATTTGTCTAGTACTGACCGTCGTCGAATATGCTACCAAGCCTGTCAATATATTATCCTCGGTGATACTCTTTATTGTCATGGGATTGACTCAGTTTTTCGACATTGCCTCACGTTTGACGAAGCCGAGAAAGCCCTAAATGACTGCCATTCTGGAGCCTGTGGCGGTCACATGTATGGATATGCTACTGCCCAGAAGATCTTGCGAGCTGGGTATTTTTGGCCCTCTTTATTTAACGATTGTATAATTGTCGTCCAATAGTGCCACGCTTGCTAGACCTACAACCATAAAATACGATCACATCTCGCTCCTCTTCACCCTGTGGTCTCCGTCGGTCCTTTTGCGAAATGGGGTATCGTTTCATGACATGTCACCCTCACTCGGCCGGGGGGCATGGATACATTATTGTAGCCGTAGACTATTTTACGAAATGGGCCGAGGCGATGTCAACATTTGACAACACTGGAAAGACCGCAACATTATTCATATTTAATCACATCATAGCTCGTTTTGGTGTTCCTTAGGCTATCGTCACCGATCATGGTAGCCACTTCAGAAACTTCATGATGTCCGAACTCACTGAAAAGTTGGGTCTTTTCCATGAAAACTCAACACCCTATTACCCACAAGCCAACGACCAAGACGAAGCAATTAACAAATTCCTCATTACCATGCTTCGACGCATGATAGGAATTCACAAAACAAGTTGGCACACGATGTTGTTTTCAGCATTGTGGGCTTACCGGACATCCGTTAAGTCTGCTACTGGGTTTACATAATTCTGGTTAGTCTATGGTCTTGAAGCCATCCTCTCGATTGAATGTGAGATACCCTCCCTGAAACTAGCCGTCGAACTCCTCCCAAACACTTCTGTCGAAGAAGAATGTCTGTTGTATCTCATGCGATTAGACGAAACTCGTCATGACGCCACCCTAGTCATAGAAGCCTAAAAGAAACGTGTCAAAGCCCAATACGACAAACATGTCAAGCCTCGCATTTTCTTCGAAGGTGATCTGGTTCTCCTTTACGAACAAGATCGGGATGTGCTAGGGGCTGGAAAATTTGAAGCTATGTGGTGAGGTCCTTATATCGTCAAATGAGTTTTGGAGAAAGGAGCTTACGAGTTAGTAGATTATGACATTATCCCTTTCAGTGAACCCAGAAATGGGTTGTACTTAAAAGAAGTACTATGCCTAAGATCACATGTGCATGAGTACTTGTATTTTATTGTATCATACTTCTTGTGTGTTACTGTAGTATGCTTTTTCGTTATCTGGTCTCTTCCCTTATGTTACGTTGTGTTTGGTTTCCAGATGTCGGAGTCTTCGCTACCCCACATTGGCTTCACTGATGGCACTAGTAGTAGTACTCAGAACCTTGGTTCTGCTGCTTGGGAAATTTACGCCCCTACAAACGAACTTATCACTCTACGAGGTGTGTGTCTCGGCCGTGTGACCAACAATATTGCAGTGGCTATGTCGTCCTAATTTGAGTCTTCTCGCATAGATCCACGGTGTATTCTTGGTGGCTATGCAGTATTTCTGACGGCATGGATCCATGGTGTATGATTGGTGGCCATGACCCACGTTCATGATGTCATCCGTTTGTGATCTGAGTATGGGAATGCCTACATCAGAACTTGTATTATATTCTGCAGATGCTTGGTTGTTTGCAGGTTTTCGATTAAGTGCACTCCTGGTTTTCGACACACACACGCAGTTTACAAAGTACTTCGGATGTCACTGATTCCCGCCTCATACTTTGGGGGGCATTCTATTACACATGATTTTGGTCATCTTGGTGATATCTTAACAATGGTGTATTCGGGCTCCCAACAAGGACTTTTTGCCTGAGAAAAGTGGCCCTTGTCTCTTTCCAAAAAGATACTTTTAAAGTGAGTTCGCAGGCTACCTATGGTCTAGGGTGTGAGAATCACTCATTCTCGCAAGCCACCTTCACATAGGGTGCGAACTTCTCACCGTTTGCTCCATACACAGGGTGCAAACCTGTTTTTAAGATTGGAAAAGAGAAGAGGTCTCGAGGGTTCTAAAAGGGAATCTTCTAAAAAATGAGTTGGCATTCGTATGGTTGTCATTTTACTGACTTCTCAAATTTGATGGAATCATCCTCATCCATGTAACCATCTCACCTTCTCCTATATATTGAAAGGTTTCTCATGGAAAATGTTAAGCAAGATTAATTGAAGAATTGGTGAAAGAATTGTGTGAAGAACCCTGCTTGGAAAAAGGCTTGGAGACCTTAGTCGGTTTATCAAGAGGAATTGGATCTTCTTCATGCAAGTACAGAGCAAGTGTGTGTGTTGGAACCAAGGGTCACTGAAAGGAAGCTTGCGACATCAAGGCGATCACGTTGTATCTTCTACTTTTAATTAATATGATACAACAACATGTCCCTTTCCCATAAAGTCACTCTTACTTTATTGTGTAATTCCTTGATCATATGCATAAGTTGACGTTGAATACATTTTTATATCTTCACTTTGGTTGGTTTGTGTTGTCTTGGACTTGACCTCATGAGAGCACTAGAGTGAAGCAGGAGCAACAGAGACCTAAGGAAGTGATATAAAGGTATGTCACTTGTTCTTCCCTATTAGCATGTTCAATGATTACAACTTAAGGAAAGAGTCATGTCTTGTCCTGTTTTGTTCTAGATCCAGGTGGATCTAGGAAGATCTGTTAGTGTCCACACCTACCGATTAGTCCGATAAAAAAATTGGCGACTCCACTGGGGAAGCAACCCATTTTTTAGTGGTTTTTGGTGTTTTTCCTTGGCCATTTGCTCTTACCTTACCATTTTTCATCTCTATCAATCTCTGAGTCTTCAAGAGACCCTGACAGACTCTCTGGGTCCAGAGGTTCCTCCAAAAATTTTGTCTTTTTTCCAAATTTTTCTTAGTTTAAGGCATTCTCGCACTGAATCCTTTTGTAGCCTGCGAGAACCCCTAGAGTTTGCACCCTTCTTTTCATTCCAGTGCGAACCTCTCAGACTCTACTTGTGGCTAGCCCGCGAGAATGCTCCATTCTCGCACTGTACACCACTGCCTGCCTGCGAACCCATTTGCAAAATTTAGGAATTAATGTTTTTCGTATGCTCAGATGCCCAAACTTGTATGTGTGTCTGAAGAGAACTTCTTGGGCCACTGATTGATTGTTTTTTGACTTCGGATTTTGTGAATGATTAGTCTTCGGAAATCGAAAGCACTTCTTGTTCGTTTTTCTCAACTGTTGTCTCTTGACCTTTTCTTAATAGGAATATAATCTTTGGTCCTGTAATCCGAGTGCTTGTTTGGTTGGGAGCCGATAATCGGTTTAAAAGGTGGGATTGATTGTATTTTTAAATTGCTCATTACTTGGAAAATTATTACTCTCATGCATTTGAAAAGACTAGTCTTGTCTGCTTGTTATGTTTTTCTTCATTGAAAGATTGGTTTGGGTTTTTTGTATATTGCTTTTCATTAGTTGTTTGTTTTTTCTTAGTTCCACCACTGTTGTGTGGTTTCTATTGAAAATTAAAAAACATTTTTCTTTTTAAAGCAAATGTTTATTTCCAAAATATTGGCACTCAATCATTGAAATCGAACGAATAGAGAATTGACATTGGTCGTGATTTGTTGATATTGCATTTTCAAAGAAGATTATATATCGTAGTTCAAGATTGTTCCAGAAAACTCCTCTTTCCCTCCTGTAAATAGGATTCATCAAACAAGAATTGATATTTTTCATTCCTATCTATGCATTGTTGGGTCAGAGTCTCACACAACATCAGTTTCATTTCCGTCTCCTTTGAGTAACAACAGATTTTAATAATATCACACAAATTTTAAAATTTAACTAGCAACTCTTTTCTAGGGTTCTATAACACCAACATCAGCTAGGCTAAAGCTTTGGAATAGGCAGAGAGATACACTCTCCAAAGCACAAAACACACAATAGCATTTTGTGGTAAGGAGTGTCAAATTCCATTTGCAACATTTTGTCCTGGGAAGCCCTTCTCACACAAGGGTCAAACCCGAGGTCACATTGATATTGACAGAATCCCTCACCTTGCTTTGTTGATACCCATGTAGAGATTGCACGTATTACGGGGGTCACTTGAAGGTATACCTACAATGATGAGTGGAAGCCTCCCAAGCTGATTTCAGGCTAGATACTCTTCCCTTGCGTGTGGATCGGACTGACGACTGTCCCCCCAGGCTTTATTGTTGTTGGTGGTAACCTTAATGGCCTATCTTCTTAGGGTCTCACACAAGGTGACTATGAAGGGGAAAGTCTTCATGGTACCTGGAATCGACGTTGTCCAAAATCACTCGGGCTCCTTGGAGGGTATACCCAGGATTATGTGTGGGAGCTTGCACCAAGGTGTAAGTCCGTTAAGAAGGTCGTCAACGTAACTTTTCCACCCTAGCCCAACCCCTTCTCGTCTCGTGGTTGCGACGTTGGATTTCATCACCAACTAGTGACTTCATAATTAGAAGGTCTTGTTTGCTTGGTTTTGCTTCCTAGATTTTTTTATTTGCGCATGCTGTTTGTTTACCCAAGTTGACCATAGGATTTTCTTCGTAAGTTTTCAACTCAATCACAATTGACCCTCCACGTCGTTTGCGTAGAATGCAAGGCTTACCCCCAGAAAATCTGGAAGGTTATCAACCCTTGCCTACCAGCTCACCAGAGGGCTCTCCTCAACAGAGTGAAGTCCAGGACGTCACCACTCCACAAGTGGAAAGAACTGACTCTCTAGAACGATTCCGAATTTCCATTTCTCGAGAGGACTTTCGACTTCATCCCGACTCTGAGAGACGTATTATGCAAGTGAATTCTTCTGGAGACTTGGTTGTTTTGTCTTCTGGATCACCGACTAGACCTTTTCCAGGACCTGAGGGTCAAGATCCTTTTTGGGCTACTGGCGTTTTTAGACGGGATCTCTTTGGCTAAGGAGCAGGCGTTGATATCACCATCTCACATGCGCTACCCGAAACATCTAATCCAGACGCAATACCTTTTACTACTACTTATTATTTTCCTGGTACAGAAGCTTCGCGAGCAAACCACATCTTGATTCTCCCTTTACAAATGGTCCATTACACAGATACTATGAGTCTTCACACCGGGATTACCGCGACTAGCCAAGACCCTATTGGCACACCGCTTTCGCTCAGAGTCACCCCGACACTTCCACCCGTATACCGTGCATTGAATGCCTCTATCCCCCTTCCTACACAAATCAAATACGAAACCCCTGGTGGTCCCACTTCTTTTGGGCACTCTCCTCCCGGTTTCATTCCGACACTTCCTCCCCCTTTCAGAGGACCTTTTCCATCCTCTATCGGAGGCGCTGATCCTAGTGGCACCATTCCGTCATTCACACCAAATTACCAGATTCCTGTTGGTGGACAATTTCACCAAGGAGGCCCAACTCAACCCCCCCTTACAGAGAAAATCCAATTGGAACACAACCCTCGATTGGAGGACCACCCCCACCGACCCCACCCTATGGACAGAACATACCTCCATCCTTGGCCTAGTATTGGAACCATCTGATACAACATAATCCTCAATTGAATGGGGGGCAACAGCCTCAAGCTACATTCGTTATACCCCCTAGCATAGGCCTACCATATCCAAGTAGGTCCAATCCTATCTGGGGCTCGAATGCTCAACCCCACGCCCCTATTCAAGGATACAATCCCATGAGTTACTTGCCTCCACAACAACCATCAAATCTGCCTGGATCCTTGCATTATATGTGGACTGCTTATGGTCCCACTGGTTTTCCCATGAGACTCCCTCCCCAAAGTCACCAGTACCCGCATGTGAACAAATAGTTACCTTTCTTAGCCACCCTAGACCTCCCAGATCTGTCGAGGATTTTAAATGATCCGATCCGTCACTCTCCCCAATGGCCCTCCATATCGGCCAAACTACCATCTGACATCCCTAAATTCGATGGAAAAGCAGGAGAGGACCCGAACAATCACGTAATGACTTTTCACCTTTGGTGCTCATCCAACTCCTTGATGGATGACTCTATTTGTTTACGCCTTTTTCAACGAACTCTCACGGGTTCTGCCGCGAAGTGGTATAGAGAATTACCACAAGTTTTCTTCACCGAATTCAACACCCTCGCTATGGATTTTCTCACCCACTACCAGTTACCGATACGCTACGAAACTGGGACTGAGATTTTGAGTTCTTTCAAACAAACCAAAGCCACTCATATCTCCGATCACATTCATGAATGGAGACGGAGACGACGTCTCATCAAACTCAAACTTCATGATCAGTTGTTGGCAGAGTGGTTCACGAAATCATTCGTGAATGACATCGATCGTGACATCTCCATGGGTGGAGTTGTCACAGAAGAACAAACCATTAGTCGTGCTCAATACCTTGACCTCGTTTACTCACAAACGGGTACTCTTTACGACTTACTCCCTGATGCACCATGTCCTTCTACTTCTGCCACTTCAACTACTCCTGCTGCTTCTCATGTAACTGACGGTGTGATTGGCACTTTCCATGCCCAACCACATTCCGCCCAAACCTCTAGCAACAACCCCAAACCCATTTCTTCTAATGTTCAAAATGCTCCATCTCCTACCCCTCCCACCGGCAAGACTTCTGACGTAAATGTTGTTCAATCTACCCCCGCCGGTAAAAACAAATCCAGAAAGGGAAAGGGTAAGAATAAGGAGGACAAAAATAATTCGCAAGAAGAGAGAACCAAAACACCACCTGTTGACGATAGGGATAAGCGCAGACCCTGATACCCTTTCCTTATCTGTGGTGATGACCACTACACTAAGGATTGTCCACGACGAGCCAAGGTTACTAAGTTCCTTCAAGGGACCACGAAACTGCCCACCTTGGCTGTATTGTCACAACCCTTCCCTTCTCAAAAACATGCCCAATTGGTCATTCATGACCAACCATCCCCCTCCAATACTTCCTATGTCTTAATGTGTACAGGAGATTCAAAGAAAAACGACATCACACTTACCACTCAAGCCAAAGATTATTCCTCCTCTAAAGAGAAGGTTGATGCTATACCTCCTTCGTTGGTCCAACCATCTCCTACGACTCCACCTACAAACAATCCTCTTCATCTCGAATGACCAAGCCTCGACATAGTCCTTCGCCCTCCTCCAACGGGTGTCGTTCGGAAATCAACTTTCAATCCTCATGCCCGTGCTACCCAGAAGTACAGTATTGTTGAAGATTTTTCCCAAGCACCTTCCGCGATGTCAGCCCTCAAAGTCCTTCAAAGTTGTCCTACACAACAGAAAGCACTGTTGAAAGCTATCGATGGAATCGACCCTACGAATACAAATTTAATAATTTTTGACTTTGAAGATCACATTCCATGGTTACCCCCTCAACTCGCATTCCAAATACAAGTTATTGTCTCCGACAAAAACATTTGTAGAACTGTTATCGATGAGGGTGCCTCGACGTGTGTCATGTCTATTACCTGCTAGAAAGCCACCGACTCTCCCTCTTTGACTGAATCCCATAACACAATCAAAGCCTTTAATGGCTTCAGTTTTAAGCCTTACAGTGTCCTTCCTTCGTTTCCAATCACGTTAGAATGCAAAACGGTCCAAGTGGGAGTGGAAGTCTTTGACGCTCCTCTCGATTACAACCTTCTACTTTGTCGTAGCTGGATTGATTCCATGCGTGCAGTTGTGTCAACTCTTTCTCGTGTTGTACATTTCCCATGTCAAGGAAAGGTAATTATCATCGACCAATTAGCCTTCTTTAACTCGGATACGCATACTGGAAACATACCATTTATTGCCAAACACCCCCCCGGATACGAGAACGTCGGTGTAGGTATTCTCAAAGATTCCTCGTTAATGGGTTCCTTCCCCATCCCACCACCCGATGTTCCTCACCCTCCTGTCGCTTCAATCAACATGATCTCCACCTCGATTCACGGAACCCCTGCGTCTCACGACCCATGGATGGTACCCGACCCCGACGATCATCTTCGTTATGGCGACGAAATGCCTTTGAGTCCAGTTGAATCTGCCTATCAGGCCATTCAATCAACAACTGCTCCTACCCCCTCTCTTGGTGATTTATCTCCAGATGCTCTCCGTGTCATTTTTCCCATGGTCGAGATGATTATGTCTATCATGGAAGACACCCCCTGGGACGATGGACATCATCGTTCCATCCTCTTCCTGGAAAAACATACCATCGAGAGCTACCAATGGATCTCGACCCCGTCGACCGTTGTCGTAATTTCCACCGTTCCCGAGCCTACACACGATGTGTTTTTCGAAGGGAACTTAAGCAATACCTCACCCACCATTCCCCTCGACATATCCATAAAACCTGGAATTGTCGAAAATGTGCATATCGGAGCTTCATGTTCCCCTGACGAAATCATCACCTACAAGTTACTATTCAAAGAATTTCGTGACGTCTTCGCCTGGAGCTATGAATAAATGTCGGGTATTGACCCCGACATTGTGATACATGAGATTAAGACATACCCAGACGCTAAACCCGTCCGACAACGCCTTCATCCAATCCACCCACGTAAAGCGACCACTATCAAACTTAAAGTCAAGAAACTTCTCAAAGCCAACTTTATTTACCTGGTGGCTCTCACTGACTGGGTTTCCAATCTTGTCCCGATCGACCAGAAACAAGGCACAATCCGCGTGTGTGTTGATTATAGGGATATCAACAAAGCTTGTCCTAAAGACAACTTTCCAACCCCCTTCGTCGACCAGATTGTCGACGATTGTGCCGAGAGTGAAATCTTGTCTCTGATGGATGGTTTCTCCGGATATAATCAAATCAACATTGTTCCCAAGGATCAACACAAAATCGCTTTTATTTGTCCTTGGGGCACTTTTGCTTATCAAAAACTTCCTTTCAGTCTAAAAAATGCTGGCGCAACTTTTCAACGCGCTATGTATTATGCCTTCCATGATATCAAGCACATTGTGCAACCATATCTCGATGACTTACCCGCTCATTCCATGCGCCATGTCGATCATCCAATACACATTCGAGCCATTTTCCTCCGATGTTGGTTTTACCATATACGCTTGAATCCTCACGAATGCGTTTTCTGCATAGAATTTGACTGACTTCTAGGATTTATTGTTTCATGTCAAGGGATCAAGGTTGATCCTTTAAAGGTTGAGGTGATTCTCAATCTCCCTCCTTTTTCGCTTCGCCAGTTACAAAGTTTGCAAGGGAAAGCAAACTTTTTTCGTCGTTTCATCCCAAACTATGTCGATCTAACTCTTGGATTTACGTGACTACTCAAAAAGGGGTCTGAATTCGTATGCGATACCATCGCCAACAAAGCTTTCGAAGATTTGAAACTATCCCTGACACGTACTCCGCTTCTCTTCCCCCTGATTACAGTTGCGATTACTTCCTCTACCTCACAGCCTCAGATTACACCATCGCTATGGTTCTCATCTAGGAGGATGATTCTCATGACGAACATGTCATCTATTACTTGAGTCGAAGTCTAACGCCTACTAAAACCAAGTATTTACACATCGAAAAACTGGCCTTGGTAGCCGTCCAAACAGTTCAACGTTTCCGGCACTATATCCTCTCTTGCAAGACTATGGTAATTTCTAATTGCAACCCCATGCAACACATTCTCACACGTCAACTGCTAGGGGGAAAATACTCCAAATGGATCATGATACTCTAGGATTTTGACTTGGAGTTCGAATGCGCTAAGTCCAAGAAATCCTTAGTGTTTGACGAGTTGATATGCGACTTTCCCTACTCTGAAACGGAAAATGTAGCAGCCGATTCATTACCTGATGAATCCCTTTTCCTAATTAGTTCCGATGATATTTGGTATGGAGATATCATCATATATCTCCAAACCCAGACTTTTCGGCCCAATTTGTCTAGTACTGACCGCCGTCGAATACGCTACCAAGCCCGTCAATATATTATCCTCGGTGATACTCTTTATTGTCGTGGGATTGACTCAGTTTTTCGACGTTGCCTCACGTTTGACGAAGCCGAGAAAGCCCTAAATGACTGTCATTCTGGAGCCTGTGGAGGTCACATGTTTGGATATGCTACTTACCAGAAGATCTTGTGAGCTGGGTAGTTTTGGCCCTCTTTATTTAATGATTGTATAATTATCCTCCAAAAGTGCCACGCTTTCCAGACCTACAACCATAAAATACGATCACATCCTGCTCCTCTTCACCCTGTGGTCTCCATCGGTCCTTTTGCGAAATGGGGTATTGATTTCATGACATGTCACCCTCACTCGGCCGGGGGGCATGGATACATTATTGTAGCCATAGACTATTTTACGAAATGGTCCGAGGTGATGCCGACATTTGACAACAATGGAAAGACCGCAGCATTACTCATATTCAATCACATCATAGCTCATTTTGGTGTTCCTCAGGCTATTGTCACCGATCACGGTAGCCACTTCAGAAACTTCATGATGTCTGAACTCACTGAAAAGTTGGGTCTTCGCCATGAAAACTCAACACCCTATTACCCACAAGCCAACGACCAAGTCGAAGCAATTAACAAAGTCCTCATTACCATGCTTTGACGCATGATAGGGATTCACAAAACAAGTTGGCACACGATGTTGTTTTCAGCATTGTGGGCTTACCGGACATCTGTTAAGTCTGCTATCAGGTTTACACCATTCCGGTTAGCCTATGGTCTTGAAGCCATCCTCCCGATTGAATGTGAGATACCCTCCCTGAAACTAGCCGTCGAACTCCTCCCAAACACTTCTGCCGAAGAAGAACGTCTGTTGTATCTCATGCGATTAGACGAAACTTGTCGTGACGCCACCCTAGTCATAGAAGCCCAAAAGAAACGCGTCAAATCCCAATACGACAAACATGTCAAGCCTCACGTTTTCTCCGAAGGTGATCTGGTTCTCCTTTACGAATAAGATCAGAATGTGCTAGGGGATGGAAAATTTGAAGCTATGTGGCGAGGTCCTTATATCGTCAGACGAGTTTTGGAGAAAGGAGCTTACGAGTTAGTAGATTACGATGGTATCCCTTTGAGTGAACCCAGAAATGGGTTGTACTTAAATAAGTACTATGCCTAAGATCACCTGTGCATGAGTACTTGTATTTTACTATATCATACTTCTTGTGTGTTACTGTAGTATGCTTTTTCGTTATCTGGTCTCTGCCCTTATGTTACATTGTGTTTGGTTTCCAGATGTCCGTGTCTTCGCTACCCCACATTGGCTTCGCTGATGGCACTAGCCGTAGTACTCAGAACCTTGCTTTTGCTGCTTGGGAAATTTACGCCCCTACAAACGAACTTATCACTCTACGAGGTGTGTGTCTCGGTCGTGCGACCAACAATATTGTAGAGTATAGCATCGTTATTGAATTGTTGATTCATGCTATTTCGCTCGGTATCCGTCACTTGGTTGTATGACTCGATTCACAACTAGTAGTACTATAGTTAAGTAATGTCTATGCTATTCGAAGTCCTACTTTATTAAGGGTATATTTACGAATTCACCTCTTTTAACGTTATTTTGATTATATTGAGTATCAACATTTTCCCAGATGTCTAAATATATTAATTGATGCATTAGCTAACTATGTATTAGACAGACATTTGGGACATTTATAAATCAATCACATCACATGTATCACACAACACAAGATAAGCCGGTAGAAGCCGTATATATGTATATAACGATCAAAAGTTTTTTACAAAATTTTTTTTTTCTGTCCAAGGACCAAAATTTCAAAATCTGAAGCTCATAGCTTCTACAAAGTAACGTCATGGGTGATGCTCACGATAACACACGACTACCCAGGAAATCCTATGAAGCAGTCGACCAATAGACTCTGACACATCCACAGTATGGCACTGATAACGCCGAGGGACTTCTCCGATAGTCATGTCCGGAATGTCAACAATCAACCCCTCCAAGTTTTTCTCCACTGCCTCATAGTCTCCAGCATCCCATCGCGGCACTGGAGCCACCTCTCCTCGTCGATGAATAGGAGATGTACCTGGAGGTCGGTATGGACCCACATCTGTGTCATTCAAAAGAGATTTTTGATCATTTCTTGGGCAAAAATAAAAACATTTGATATGATAAAAATTACAAAAACATTTAAAAGAAAAAAATGCATACTTCTTACCTAGGTCACCCCACCGAACATCCTCAGGTAGATCTAAATCCAGATCCCCTCAAAAATCCAAATCGACATAGGCATAATTTTCGACCATCAACATCTGTGGCCGCAACTAGTCAAAGAAGGAATCATTGTATTTGATGATAGGCCCAGCTACGTGTCGGGCCATGACGTTGCACCACCTCAGCATCCTTGGATCCTCTGGGGCCGGTAAACCCCACTCAACCTGTAATCTCAGCAAGGGGACCCTATCAAGAAAGAAGGACACCAAAAGTGATCCATACCCAAATTGCTTCAAGTCGCCTTCCCTGCATTTTGTCAATTGCCTCTTTATGCTACAAAGGACTGCGCCCGACCAGTTAAAGACCCGAGGCTCAATACACTCTATGGCATACTGAAAATAGCTCTAGAGAGCCATGTGTGGAGCAGTGCTCCCAACCATATGAGAAATGGTGAGCAAGATGGTGCGAAGGGTCAAATCCTGGACCCCCCAAATGGCCACCTTTCCTTTTCTTCTTTCTGCCTCTGGAACACAGTACCGACGACAATACTCACTCATAGGCAACCCACCACCTCGGCTATCGGTCAAGCTAGTGTGGTACCCACATCATGAAAGTCCTATTAGGAAGCAAATTTCCTCGATATCCAAGGACAATGTGTGGACCCCCACGTGGAATACTTGTTGGTCCACGTCCCACATATGAACGAGGTACTCCAACAACCTGGCTTGGGCCCTCATGCCCGGGATCCGAAATAATTTCAAGAGACCACTGTCTCAGAGAGTGGCAACGGTGCCTGGGTCAATCCCGACAATAGCATCATCCTCTTCATGCTCTCTTTCACACCACTCCAACATCGTGATGGTTAAAGGCCTGCACAAGAACCATAAGAGAAAGGTCAGCCTCTTGTTTCAACCATTGGCATATTTTTATTGAGCAAAAAATTAAGTCAAAATTTCATTTTTCGACCCTCACAGGCACCCCTTTAACACGGTGCGATATTCTCACAGGTGCCCTTAAGGCCACCTACGAGAATCCTGCATTCTCGCAGGTCCCGTATGGTTGGCCTGCGAGAATGCTAGGGTGCAAGTTTTGCCCCCAAAACAAGCTTAAAACCTTTAAATTTTCCAATGAAAACAAAAAATTGAACCATGAAAAGGTAGAAGACAAAGAGCTTACCTCGTTGACGGAGACGGTTCGCCAAATGGTTGCTTGTACCTCCCGTAATCGAGCACTAAAATTCAAGGGCAAAAGAGGTGTTTTGGGCAAAGTTCTTGGTAAAATCACAATGACTATGGTAAAAGTCCTTTTACCCACTTATATTTACTTTTTACCATTTTTGTTGATTTTTTATATTGTTTTATTAATCAAACCTAATGCCTAATAGCCCTATGAGTGTGAATTTTTGCAGATATAACGACTTTGAAGTTCACACAAAAGAGTACGGATGTTTTTTCTTTGCATGTACGACTGCTTTTTATAGTTTTTAGAAAAACTTCGAGCTCAGTCCTCGTTCGTTCTCGCGCTCGAAAATACATGAGAACGCAACTGAGTATACGTTTCTCCTCTTTTCGTACTCGTCGTGGTAACACGAAAACGACAAACCCAAAGGAGTATCCTTTAAGGTCTTTTCACACTCCATAAAACCAAAAAGATTGCCGAGCGACCTTGTTCTGTTCACGCTCGTAAAAGTATTTGAACAAAACGTTCGATGGGCGATAGTTTGTCACTTTTTCGGTCCTGTCAAACTATTTTACGAAAAAGGAACTAAGAGAGTTTTCTTTTAAGTGTTTTTCCTGACTCTATAATCATGAAAAACCTTCGAGTTTTCTATCTTTGGACTCGTTAAACAAACATCGAAAGACCCGTAATGGGACTGAACCACTCCTTCCTAGGGTTCGTTAAACATACTCCGAGGGACTTGTACGAAGGATGAGCTTACATCAACAAGCATATGTTATCCTCCTCAAGCTTGTGTAAAAATAAAAAGGTACTCACCAGAAATGGTGGGGGAAAATTTGGGAAAGGGATGTGTTTTCATATTCATATTATTGGCAGTAAGTGTCACTCTTGAACATGACACCCCCTATTCGTTATTTGATTGTCTTGCTCCAAGGTCATATCCTGAGTCGTCTCTGAGTCAGTGCTGCCAAATCCTTGGTCATGTCGTTCATATGTTCAAGAGAAGTTCATCCAAAACCTCTATTGTGTCGTCCATCTGTAGTTTTCCATTCTTACCAAGTCGACCTTCCCTGTGTCCATTTTTATCTGTATCATACTCTGTTTCACCTTCAAAATCGGTTACTCATTTCATGTCATTGATGGGGGATACATCAAGGCCCTCGTGTGACAAGTTTTGTTTCGTCGACTCCAACTAATTATCCGGAAACAAGACTTAGAAATTATTTGGTACCTTGGGACTTCCATGCCTCAATGGCAGGTTCTCTCACTTTCAATAGTGGGTTTTCATCATTGACCCCTGATCGGGAGATTCCATTGAATGTTCGACCTCAGCTCCTTTATTCACATTCATTGGATTGTACTAGTGTACCTTGGGAGTCATTGACATTGATGGTGATTTCCCTCGCACTTGTTAACGGTTTCATCAATGAATGGTAATCAAGTGGTTTCTACCATGTTCGACTTTGGCACATGTAATCACATGGCTAGATTCGTACTTTCAGGTGATGGGATTGAAGACCCTGGGTTTCATCTTTTTGATCTAGGCTGTGATGGAGTATGTATGATTTGCATCAACACATAGATCCACTTTGTATGTCACGTGGCTATGTCGTCCTAATTTGAGTCTTCTCTCATAGATCCACAGTGTATTCCTGGTGGCTATGCAGTATTTCTGATGGCATGGATCCACGGTGTATGATTGGTGGCCATGACCCACGTTCATGATGTCATCCATTTGTGATATGAGTATGGGAATGCCTACCTCAGAACTTGTATTATATTCTGCAGATGCTTGGTTGTTTGCAGGTTTTCGATTAAGTGCACTCCTGGTTTTCGACACACACACGCAGTTTGCAAAGTACTTCGGCTGTCACTGATTCCGGCATCATACTTTGGGGGGAATTTTATTACACATGATTTTGGTCATCTTGGTGATATCTTAACAACGGTGTATTCAGGCTCCCAACAAGGACTTTTTGCCTGAGAAAAGTGGCCTTTGTCTCTTTCCAAAAACATACTTTTAAAGTGAGTTCGCAGGCTACCTATGGCCTAGGGTGCGAGAATCACTCATTCTCGCAAGCCACCTTCACTTAGGGTGCGAACTTCTCGCAGTTTTCTCCATACACAGGGTGCGAACCTATTTTTAAGCTTGGAAAAGAGAAGAGGTCTCGAGGGTTCTAGAAGGGAATCTTCTAGAAAATGAGTTGGCATTCATATGGTTGCCATTTTACTGACTTCTCATATTTGATGGGATCATCCTCATCCATGTAACCATCTCACCTTCTCCTATATATTGAAAGTTTTCTCATGGAAAAGGTTAAGCAAGATTAATTGAAGAATTGGTGAAATAATTGTGTGAAGAACCCTGCTTGGACAAAGGCTTGGAGACCCTAGTCGGTCTATCAAGAGGAATTGGATCTTCTTCATGCAAGTATAGAGCAAGTGTGTGTGTTGGAACCAAGGGTCACTGAAAGGAAGCTTGCGACATCAAGGCGATAAGGTTGTATCTTCTACTTTCAATTAATATGATACAACGACATGTCCCTTTCCCATAAAGTCACTCTTACTTTATTGTGTAATTCCTTGATCATATACATAAGTTGGCATTGAATACATTTTGCTATCTTCACTTTGGTTGGTTTGTATTGTCTTGGACTTGACCTCACGAGAGCAACAGAGTGAAGCGGGAACAACAAAGACCTAAGAAAGCAATATAAAAGTATGTCACTTGTTCTTCCCTATTAGCATGTTCAATGATTACAACTTAAGGAAAGAGTCATGTCCTGTCCTGTTTTGTTCTAGATCCAGGTGGATCTAGGGAGATCTGTTAGTGTCCGCACCTACCGATTAGTCCGATAACAAAATTGGCGACTCCACTGGGGAAGCAACCCATTTTTTAGTGGTTTTTGGTTTTTTTTCTTGGCCATTTGCTCTTACCTTACCATTTTTCATCTCTATCAATCTCTGAGTCTTCAGGAGACCCTGACAGACTCTCTGGGTCCAGAGGTTCCTCCAAATTTTTTGTCTTTTTTCCAAATTTTGCTTAGTTTTAGGCATTCTCACACTGAATCCTTCTGTAGCCTATGAGAACCCCTAGAGTTTGCACCCTGCTTTTCAATCCAGTGCAAACCTCTCGCACTCTACTTTTGGCTAGCCTGCGAGAATGCTCCATTCTCGCACTGTACACCACTGCCTGCCTGCGAACCCATTTGCAAAATTTTGGGATTAAGGTTTTTTGTATGCTCAGATGCCCAGACTTGTATGTGTGTCTGAAGAGAACTTCTTGGGCCATTGATTGATTGTTTCTTGACTTCAGATTTTTTGAATGATTAGTCTTCGGAAATCGAAAGCACTTCTTGTTCGTTTTTCTCAACTGTTATCTCTTGACCTTTTCTTAACAAGGATATAATCTCTGGTCCTGTAATCCGAGTGCTTGTTTGGTTAGGAGTCGGTAATCGGTTAAAAGTTGGGATTGATTGTCTTTTTCAATTGCTCATTACTTGGAAAATTGTTACTCTCATGCATTTGAAAAGACTAGTCTTGTCTGCTTGTTATGTTTGTCTTCATTGAAAGATTGGTTTGGGTTTTTTGTATGCCAAGTTAACTAAGTGCATCTTCTACCAAAGGAAGATTCATTACTTGGGACATATTATTTCAGAGGAGGGGATAACAGTTGATCCTGAGAAGATAGAGGCCATTAGAGGATGGCCAACACTAAAGAATGTTACAGAGGTCAAATCATTCATGGGACTTGCAGGTTGTTATGGAAGATTCATAAAAGGTTTTTCAAAGATTGTGAACCTAATCACTTCTTTGCAAAAGAAGGGTGTAAAATTTGAATGGACTTCTAAATGCAAAGAAAGCTTTCAACAATTGAAGAATATTTTTACAAGTGCACAAATTTTGAAGATTGCATACTCAAACAAGATTTTATTGTATGCATTGATGCATGCAAGGGAGGGCTTAGTGGAGTCCTCCTGAAAAATGGGCATGTGGTATGTTACGAGTCAAGGAAGCTGAAAGAACACGAAAGGAAATATGCCACACATGACTTGGAGTTGGTAGCTATAGTCCATGCCTTAAAAATGTGGAGTCATGATCTCATGGGAAAAATATTTGAGTTAAGAACATACCATAGTGATATGAAATATTTATTTGGACAACCAACCTTGAATGCCAAACATGTTAGATGGTTGGAATTCCTTAGTGAATATGACTTTGATATCAAACATATTAAAGTTAAGGAAAATAAAGTGGTTGATGCACTTAGCAGGAGAGTGCATGAGATGCATGCTACAACCATTAGCATATACATGTCTAATTTAAAAGATGGAATTTTAGAGGCTACAAATTCATATCAACACTATTTGCAAATAAAATAAGCATTACAACAAGGTAATTTTTAGTAGAAATTTAAAGATTTTGAGTTGAAAGAGGATGGATTCCTCATGTACAGGGGCAAAGTATATGTGACAAAATCCAGAGAGATGAAAAATATACCACTGAGAGAAATGCACAATGTGTCTTATGTTGGGCACCCAAGAAATCAAAAATCAATTGCAACTATAAGAAGTCGATACTTTGCAACTGTAAGAAGCCAATACTTTTGGCCAGGAATGAAGAAAGGGGTGGTTGATTACAAAGTTAGATGCCTAGCATGTAAAAAGGAAAAGGTTGAGCATAGACATCCATTCGGGTTGCTACAGTGATTGCCCATTCCTGAGTGGAAATGAGAAGTTGTTATCGCTGATTTTATTACTAAGCTGCCCAAAATAGTAAGGCAACATGATTCCATCATGGTAGTGGTGGATAAATTAACTAAGGATGCATGTTTTATTTCGGTCAAGACAACTCAAAAGATGGCAAGTAACATTACATAAATTTACATGAAGGAAATTGCTAGGCTACATGGAGCCCAAGGCAATTGTTTTGGACAAAGATCTCAACATATCATCTAGAATCAGATGGACAAACAGAGAGGACTAATAGGATAACTGAATATATGCAAAGAATGTATGTAATGAACTATCCCTCCAAGTGGAAATGCTATCTCCCTCTAGTTGAATTTGCTTACACTAACGGGTATCAAGCATCATTGAAGATGAGTTCATTTGAATCCTTGTATGGCAGAAAATGTAACACGCTAGTGAGCTAGGATAACCTATCAAATAGAGAAGTTGTTGGGTCAGAATCGCTAAATGAAATGGAAGAGAATATGGTAAAGATTAGGCATAATTTAAAGGTTGCACGAGATAAGAAAAATATCTATGCAGATAAAAACAAGACATACATGCAATTCAAAGTGGTAAAGCATGTGTTTTTAAAATTAAAAGCTAAAAGAAGCTTGTTAAGATTGGGAAGTTGCCCAAAGTTGGTAGCCAAATATTGTGGGCCATTTGAAGTCTTGGAGAAGATAGGCCTAGTTGCATACATTTTTGCATTTCCTGCATCCATTAGCATTCATAATGTGTTTCATGTGTCTTTATTGAAGAAATATGTGCCTGATCCTAACCAAGTAATTGATTTGATTGTGATCTACGTGGAACACGAAGGGGACTTTTTGATGGAACTAATGCACATCCTGGACCAGGAATTCAAAGTGATCAAGAACAAAGCTATTGACCTGGTAAAGGTTCAATGGACTTGTTGCGGTCCTGAAGACACTATGTGGGAGCACAAGGAGACCATGTGGGCGAAGTACCCACAAATTTTTGTAAATTTTGAAGAAAATTGAATGTACAGTTGTATATAAGAGTGAAAGGCTCTATATGGCAGTTGGAGTTCCTGGAACCACATCTCGAAGATTCCTGGCCAACCTGCATTGGAGCCCTGGAAGGGGAGTGGTACAACTTGAGGGACTGTGGTGCATAGAAAGGTGGTACACTTCCTTGGGTTGTGCACGTGGAGGGGAACAAAATATTTTTGGTTGGAACTATTGCGGAAGTTGTGAACTTGCAAAAATAATAAGTATTGTGATGTAAATTTTGTACATGTATACTGATATGGTGTTGTGCACCGAGGATAGTGAAAATTGTAGGGAGAGGGGAACATACCATTCTTATTTTTAATCCCTAGTTAAATGATGTATAATGTAAATATGATATATGGTCGTGGGCCAAGCAATGTAATGTGAAAACATTGTATACCAAAAATAACAAAGGAAATATGATGTTGATTGCAGATGGACATGGACAAATTCACGGGGTCTGATTTTTCCACAAGAGAGGAGGGGTCTAAGGGGGATTTTATTCATGCGTCTTAAATCCCAAATCATTCCTCAAATTATTGTTTTGAGTGAAACTTCTAATTTTTCCTTGAGTGTATGAGAGCCTAATCATTGAATACATATAAGAGGGTGGCTGTGAAAAATTGTATCCCATGGTTATGAGAGCATGGGGCTGATTACAATCAACATTGGGGATTTTGAGAGTCAACTGGCTTGGGGGAAAAGGAAATTCGTATGGGAAAATATGGTAGTTTTTATAGGCATATTTTGGGGACACCAAGAGGGTGATGAGTGTTGGAATTGGAGATAGCCATAGTGGGTTTTGTGGGCAGCTTGTGGAAGTTGTAAAATGAATGAAGAAGTAGGGTGTTAGGTCTGTAGAGTGAGTTTTGTTGTGAAAAACAAATGATTTTTTTTTTAGAGTTTCATGTTGCAATTGTAATTCTATAGAGTTCCCAACAAGAGAGATTCTTATCCAACCTGTGTTGGAGCCTTGGAGGAAAGGGGGATAGCCTGAGGGATTGTGTAACAAAAAAGGGGATCCCATTCCTTGGGTTGTGCAAGTTGTGGGGAAGAGAGCATGTGGATTTAGATGGATGTAGGAAACTAGCTTGTTGTAAGTCGACAAGAGACACCCTCAGGAAACACCCTTTCTTGTGGATTCCTAGCCCCAACTTGGGGGTGACTTGTTGTTGAGATTTGGAGCAGCAAGCCTATGGTTGGGTGGAACATTTATCCTCTGCAGCTGGTTGTGCATTTGATTTAAAAGATGAGTGTTTTATCTCTGTTCAATGTTTCTATTTATGGGTTTATATTGTTGTGTATATAATCTATGTTTTTTAGAATTACATGTTGTTATGTATATGTTTAATTATTTGCATTCATATTTATTGGAATTTGTGTTATATGCATGGGAATTTTTATCATGGTGCATGTTTTTAATTTAATGGTAACAAAAAAAAGAATTTAAACTGTTGGGTTTAGTAGTGGGGCATGCTACAAGCATGTTAGAAACAAATTGAAGATGTTGAGAAATGATAGTGGAGGTCAATACAAATCCTCATCTTTTGAGAACATGCTGGAAGAAAAAAAGAATTTGCAAGCAAATCATAACTACATATACACTTGAGTAAAATAGTACAGTCCAATCATACTAGATATTGTTAAGTTTTGAGCTATTATTAGGTTTATTTTCAATTTACTAGATAACAATAGCATAGGTAGGATCACTGAGAGAAAAACAATCACAAGATACACAACATTTATCTTGGGAAACCCTCATGGGGGAGAAAACCCAACAAAAACTTCCTTAATATAGATAGCCAATACAATGCCAAGACAATAAACCAAAACACTAGAGAATATCCAACACTGAGCAATGCG
>ML785191.1:280265-292497 GCA_009831015.1 Picea engelmannii | reverse complement strand
ATTCCCCCCCCCCCCCTCAAACCATGGAAATCTGTTTGCAAAAGAATTGGAAGTTGATGATTGAAGGGAAAATGAATCATTTTTTCTATGGCAGGGAATTCTACACATTCTTGTTTGAGTCTAAGAAGGGCAAAGACTTAATATTAAAAAATGGATCATATTTCTTTGGATCCTAATGAATGTACTTAAACCATTGGACTCCATATTTTAGTCTAGAGCATGGCACCCCATCGACAATTCCAGTATGGGTGTGCCTTCCTCATTTACCCCATCCATTGTTGGAGAAATGATACTCTCAAAAGCGATGACACATAGACAAGGTTGAGCCAAAGGAGAATATGTTTTCCTGTGCATGAATTTGTGTAGAGGTATATCCAAAAAAAAGGGCTTCTAGAGGCTATTCTCTTCATCCTGGATAACGAGCAGCATGAACAACCCCTAGATTACAAGAAACTTCCCTTTAAATGCAAATACTATCATGAATACATGCATTTTTCTAAAGACTATAAGAAGAATACCCAAATTTCTCATCCAATTCCAAATAAAGAGGAACAATAGAAAATGATAAAGAGGAAAATGAGGACGAATATCAATCCTCGGGCTAAATCTCAAGCTTTAGTGACAGTCCTTTCATATCCATTTGGGTCAAAAAATCCTTGGGCTTAGACTTAAAATAAAGGAAATCCCCCAAATATTTTCTTGGAACACCCAAAATTGTAGAACAATGAGAAATGTGGTAGTCATCTGATGCACCCCAATATATTTGTAATTCTTTTACAAGAACAAATTCAATCTACATAAACCTTGGTAAATCCTCCATGACATCAAGTGTAACAACCATAGTAACATTGGAGCGATATCTAGTCCAAATAGCAGAGATACCTTATTTGGAAGAGGAAGATAGAGTCTTAGAAAGACTAGAAGAGATTGATAATACCATGAGTCTAGAGATAGCCTCACCCTACATCAAATCAAGAAAGGAAAACCAAATGGTGATTGAGGAAGAGGAAAAAGAAGAAGAGGATTCAAAAGAAAATCTACCCAAGAAAGAAGGAAGGAAGGAAGCCAAGGTGAAAAGGGAAGAAGTATCTAATAGGGACAAGATGATGGGGACTCAAATGACATTAGAAAAATCCCTAGCAGTTGGAACAACATCCACACAAATTCATGGAACCAATGTGACATTGACAGGTGGTAGTAAAAAACCCTCATCTAAGTAATGATTTTCGTCTCCTGGAATTGTAGAGGACATAACAATCTACCATCCTCCTACTTCAGGAGAACAAAATGGAGAATTCAAAAGCATTAAATATTGGCAAGTAGAAATGGCACACTAAAGAAGGAGTAGCATTCAATTCAAGAGGAGCCTCCAGAGCAATACACTCTCTAGAACAAACAAAATTTGCATTTAGATTTCACCTTCCAAAATAAATAATGGATTCTAACAAGATTCTCTCATCTTCAAGCTGGTAAGACAATCATTGTCTTCAATATGTACATGTATGTGGATTATATGGAAAAAGAGAACTATTGGAGGTATCTTCTATCATTGAAATATTCAGAGTGCGTTAACAATAGCATTATAGCAAGAGACTCCAATGTGATTCTTCACAATAAAGATAAAAGAGGGGATAACATCATCAACGACCCATTTAGAGAAAAAATGGAGTATTTAATAAGCAAATGGAACATAATAGATATCAAACCATCCAAAGGGAAATACACCTACACAAATTGAAGGATCAATCTTGGACACATAGTTGCTAGACTGGATAGATTTCTAGTGTGAAGTGAATTGCTTCTTCATAACTATATGATCAAGCCTAGGATTATTCAATCTGTAGTTTCAAACCACAAGCATATAGATCTTCATCTCCAAGACACACTAGATTATGTGCCCCTCCCATTTAGATATAACCCACTATGGTTGCAAGATCAGTAAATCTTGGACAAAATCGCTTCAGCCTGTAAGGTATGGATCATAGGCACCCCTACTTATATATTGGAGCAAAAGTTAAAACTAGTTAAACATGAATTGAAAGAATGGGTAAGAACATCCTATTTCTCTTGATTGAGTGAAAAAGAGTTACTTAGAGCTCAACTAGAAGAAACTCAAACAAAAATAGAGGAATGAAGATGTCATTGTTGACATCCAGATAGTCGAGACATTGGTCCATCAAAAATCACAAAAGGATATTGGAAATGAATAGGTGACATGGCAACTAAAATCCATAAGTTTGTGGCTCAAGTCAAGGGACCTAAACATGGCTCCATTGTACAAGCAAGCTAAAGCATGAGCCATATGAAACAATATCAAGGATATTTCTCAGGAAGATGGCACTAAGATTTTCAACTTCCAAGATTTAAAGAATGCATCCTGGTCCCATTTTGGATCTCTCTTCACCAAACAAGACATAGTGGAGCTTGATATCTTGGTGGTCATGCTGGAAAATATTTTGATGATCATCTTAGCGGAGAATAACTTCAGATATGGTGAAGCCAATAGAGGAAGATGATATCTTGAATGTTATTTGTGATTTAGAACCTGACAAGGATCCTGGGCCTAACGAGTTCTCAATCTTTTTCTATAGATATTTCTGGAGTCTAATAAACATAGGCCTTAAAGAATACATCAATATGTACAAAAGGCCGACAAAATTAGAGGTAACACTAATTCCTCGTTCCTTGATTTAATCCCGAAAGGGGATAACCTGTCTTCCTTTTCCAAGTTCCAACCCATTTCCCTCTGCAAATCATCATATAAAATAATGGTGAAAATAATAGCAACCATATTGAAAAGAATATTTCCTAAGTTTATCTCAAAAAATCAAGGAGGTGTTATGCAAAATAAGCAAATAGTGAAAAACATAGTGTTGGTACAAGAATCCATTCATTCCAACAAGGAGAACAAAAAAAAAGGAATGATAATCAAATTGGACATGGCCAATGCTTTTGATCAAGACATTCCTATTTTTTTGATGTTTTCAAAAAATTTGGGCTCTCCTCCCCTTTCATCAAATGGGTCTCTTCCTACATAAGTGCCCCTTTGGATTTCTCCCTTGGTCAATGCGAGGCCCACTCCCTTTTTCCAAAAAAGTCATGGATTGAGGCAAGGCTACCCTATGTCTCCAATTTTGTACATTATCATGGTTGACTCTTTGAGCAGGAAATTGGAGGTGGAAAGAAATGCAGGGAACCTCCCTTGTATTGAAATAGTACATGGAACCAGAAGTTTGAGTAACATTCCCAATTTTTAGATGACACTCTACTTTTAGGGGGAGCTTCAATAATAATTGCAACCAAATACAAAATTCAAGTGCTATAGATTTTTACAAATTCTTCAAGAGGAACAATAAATCATCAAAACATTCAAGTTCTTATTGGAATGTAAATATTCAGGAGATCCATTCTATTTCCATAATTTTGTAATTCCCATATTCTGAAAATCGGTCTTCCTTTAAATACCTAGGAATGCATATTTCACTAAATAACCCTTCTTCCCAATCTTGGAAAAGTATTATAGAAAAGATCAAAAGAAAATTTAATCAATGAGGATCACAATGGTTAAATCCATTGGGTAGAACAACTTTGATAAAAAATTCCCTCTCCCTTCCAATCTTCCAATGTTCAACTTTGTTGGCCCCGGTGGGTGTTATGCACCAAATTAGGTAGGAGGTAAGGAAGTTCTTATGGCAAGGGGGAAAGTTTAACTCTAAAAAATTTCACTTGATGAATTGGAAGATTGTGAGAGCTCCTAGATATAGAGGGGCCATGGGGTTCAAAGACTCATATCTTATGAATATTGCAATGGGAACCCAACTGAGATGGAGACTAATTACATGTAAGCTAGACTAGTGGAAGAAAATTATGTGGAGAAAACATTTCCAAGGAAATAGAAAGAGATGTATAGAAGACATAGAGGAGAATAAAAAAGGATCCCACATTTGGAAATTATTAAAATCCATTGCTCCATTAATCTGATCCAGGATCACTTGGATATCAGGTAATGGAAAGGATATATAAATTTGGGAGGACAACATCATGGGGAAAAAATATCTTTCTCACAATTAGGAAATGTGCCCTATAAAGATGTGGATGGATGGGAAGAATCTAAAATCTTTGTTTGACATCTCGATGTGGTTAGAAATTTCAGATTAATGGATGGGATAGAAAATAGGGAATCCTCCTATGCCTTTATGAACCTTGGTTCCCAATATTACTTAGGAATTAAGTGGTTGTGTTCCATTGGACCTTCAAGCCAAGGAACGAAGAGGATGAGGTGACTCAAAGTGTGAAGTTAAAGATGGATATTTATTTCAGGATTTATCTCTCCCTCTTCCTTAGTGATTCCCAATCTAAAAACACATATGGCATAGTGATGGGCTCCCAAAGATCAATATCTTTTGTTGGATTATGGTGCATGGAAAGCTCCTAACAATAGACTATATGCATAAATGAGGAATCCATGGCCCTCTTGGTGTGCCCTGTGTTTGATAGTTGAAGAAATTGTCCATCATTTGTTTTTTTAGTGTTGTTATACAAGGGAAGTATGGTGCTTTGTCTTTGTTGGAATCAACCATCATGTGAAATGGTCTCCCCCTAGAGAGGAATGTTTACCTTATGGAGAAAATCTTGTAGAGGATCATTCCAAAACAAAAGAGATTTGAAAAGGGTGTGGAATGTTCTCCCCAAATATATCTACAGGAATGTATGGTTGGCCTGTAATAATGCAATGTTCAATCAAAATATGGACAAACCAAATGTGGTTGCAACCAAGGCCAAGGGGATTTTATCGGAATATATTAGCCTTAGAATAATAGCTGATATGCAGACTTTGAAAAGGGACGAGGAGGCCTAGTTTAAACAATTCTATATTAAAAAACAATCCACTTCCTCATATTTCAAAGCTGCATAGTCATCCTTTATGGAAAATCCACTTGGAAGTTCAAGAATTTCTTAAATGGGGATTTAACCAAAAATCATACTTGTTCTTCTATGATGCTTCAAAAGGGAACCTAGGGGTAGTCGGTGTGGGGGGTATTCTCTACGACCCTGGAGGAAAAATAGTTGCTACGTATGCTTGGGGTCTTGTTCAAGCTTCAAACAATCAGGCAGAGGCATAAGCATTCTTGTGTGCCATCATTTTGGCCAAAGAAGCCAAGGTCGGGGCATTGATAGTCATAAGGGATTCCATGGTGGTTTTCAAATCAATGCTAGGAAAAATTTCATCATTGGATAGTAAAATCATAGTTACCATTACCCGAATAAAACAAGAGGCAAACTCCTTCTCCAAATCTTCATATTATCATGTGAATTAAGATTTGAATTATGTAGCAGATATTTGGGCTAACAAAGTCATTGAACTAAGTAGTGACTATATGAAAAATGGGGGGAATTTTAGATGTATTATCCCATAAGGTTCGAAATGGTTTGGCATATTAGTAAACATTAAACGCTCGCATGAACCAACAACTAGCACATCAACTCATTCACATTGGGATGGGATAATCGAGGACAACCCTAAGCCTTCACGACATGCGATCAATTAACATTGATCCAATTATTGAATTCCTTGGCTTGAAACATCGTCGACTCTATGGGATAATGGAGAGTTCAGGGTCTCAAATTGGGCACAATTGTCGTCTAGATTTGGAGGTGGCCAACCCCCTAGTAAGTATTAACTTTGAACCCGAGCTACCTAATTGTTCTAGTTATAAAATTTCAAATTGGGTAATTCTTCACAAGAAGGTGGAAAATGTAGCAGGTTTGACTTATTTTGAAGGAATTTGTAATTTCTCTTTTTGGAGGAAGTTTTCTCTGAATTGCAGGTTTCATTCCCTTTTTCATTTGATTCCCTTTCTTTGTTTGTAAATTCTTGGGATTGTCTTCATTGGGGCACATCGTGGGGAAACCTTGGGCTCCGGTTTTTATTTTGTCTTCAATCTTGGTGGCTCCTCCTTTATTCTGTTGGGAAAAGATCTCTTATTTTGCCCCACCATATCTTGTTTGGCTCAGATCACAAAGTTATCTCTCAAGGCATGAAGTAATCATTCAATCTAATAGGAGCTTGTTGTTCTCAATGCCAACAAAAACACATGAAAACAAGCATTGTTGTGTCTATCATCATGCAAACATAATGAGTTTACTAGTCCAACAGAAGTAGAGGGTGACATTTTAGAAGCATAATGTAATATATTATGGAATCTGGCTCTAAATTTTCGCAAGGGCTCTTTATCCACAACCTCAAACAATAGGGTTTCAAACAATTTTACTTAGGTCGATCTCAAAGAAGACGAAACGGTTCATCAACTAAAGGAACCGATGGATATTGAACAACAAAACTCTCTTCTCTTAGAAGTTGGCCAGGAGGAAGCAAAGAGTAACAATATTTTGCATTAACTACTATGTTTTTCAATGTCATTATGATTCTAGGTGTTTTGTCTAATAGGCTACTTGCAAGAAAACTTAGAATGTATATCATATAGTTTGTTATAAAGTTCCTTTTTAACAACAGAGAACTACTTATTTTGTCTTGAGAAACACTATAAAGTTTTATGTAACCATTGTTAGCCTAGCTACAACACTTTATTATGATATAATAAATTGTTTTTTGTTCCGGTTAAAAAATAAAATTGCACTTATTACCATTGTGATGAATTCATTTGAACTGCAAACTTCCGACGAAGTTAACAACCATGAAAGAAAATATAGATTTCATTTAGCATAGTTGTCAAAACATTCTCAAGGTAAGAATGTTATAGGTTGTAAATAGGTTTTTAAAATTAAATATAAATTTGATGGTACGATGGACAAACAAAAAGGTTGGTAGTGAAAAGTTATACTTAGAAGGAAGGTGTGTACTATGAGGAGATATTTTCCCCATTAGAAAAGATGAATACCATTAGGATTGTGTTATTGTTAGCAATACAATTTGGTTGGATTGTCCATCAAATGGACTTCAAAAGTGGATTCTTGAACATCTTCATTAATGGAGAGTTTATATGTAGCATCCAGAAGAATTTGTGGAACAGATAGGAAGCACTAAGGATGTATGATGAGGAAAGTGTTGTATGGTCTGAAACACGCACCAAGAGCTCGGTACTCTCGCATTGAAAAATAGTTCAGAAGAAAAAAAAAAGATTTGTAAGAAGTCCCATTAATCCAAATCTACATATCAAGTAGATGTTATTTTAATGAGTTATTATAGGTTGATCACTTCCCAGGTACCTAATAAGCATGAAATTACGTTTGAGTCCTGGGCTTCCTTGTATCACTAAAACATTACATAGGGCAAAGAAAGAGAGAAATTTTTCCACGCCAATCTGTAACAAAGAAAGATTCCAAGTAAATCCAAAACATGCTTCATGTACACATAACATTTATTGAGTGTGATTTAGCTTAAAATATGGCCACAAGTTCATCAGCTTTGGGATATGGTCATAAAAAGTTTGTATTAATTACAATTTGGCTGGTCTTGGAACATTGTATCCCAACACTCCCATCTTCACATCAATTTCCTGAACCTCCAAAGCTGAAGAAAGGAAACACTGTGATCGTGTTGTCCCACAAGGATAGGGAGGAAGATAAAATTTGGAAGAAAACAATAAAGAAAGAGAAAAAATAGTGGTAAAGGTGTCCCCTCAAAGAAATATTATGCAGAAGAAGAGAGAGAATAGCCCCCCTGCACCAACAAAATCGTCAACTAGTCGGAATCCAAACTTGAGTAACCCTAGCCACCTGGAGAGATAGTGTCATACACAATTCATATTAGCCTTTAATGGACTCTCTGCTTATCAAGAACATGTTTATCCCCTCTGTAATAATCATTGAGAGTACATGTACTTATCACTGATGCATGGTCCACTTCTCATACATTTTCAACCTCAACTGATCCACATCAAAACGAGCAAAATGAAGATCACAACAATCAACTGTGCACCATTACATATCTTATTTTAGGAGGAATGTGCCTCATGTTTGTCAAAGGATTAGCCAAGATAGACACCACCTCAATTTATCTCTTCAAAATCTATTTAAAATCCTTGAAATAAAATTAAGTGATAAGGGGGATGAATTATTACCAGTCAAGTGGGAACTTCACATTTTTCTATCACTATCTATTCAATATAAGGTGTTATCAAACCATGAATGATTCCCAATCCAATACGCTAAGGTGGTAAAGCAAACAAATATTGCTTAGATCAAAAAATGCATCACAAATATCATTATAATCATCGAGTACCCGAGAATGGATGTGGAACAACAAAAGAAGATTTCCATGTCTAATAGACGACTCATAATTCCTAAGAATATTGAAATTGTTTCCCAACACGAGCGTCTATCCATCAAGATATTGGATTGTTTTTCTTCACATAATATTTGTTGATTCTTTGTGCATACAATGGTGGGACAAGCCAGATCTTAATGAAGATAAGGTCAGCCTAAAGCTAAGCGACCCTATTTCTATCATTAAGAAACTAGACAAAGGCACAAATCACTTCTATGAAACTATCTCCACAGATTTGGATCTCTTTGTTATGATCTCGTCAGGAATATGCTCGTTGTCCCAAGGTGGGAAGAGTCTACATAATCTTCAAATGATTAGATAATTCTAAAAATGCTTGTTATCAGAGAACATGAATTGTTAAGACTTCAAGTCTGCACTCAATGAAATACCTTCCCATGGTGCCTTCATAGGATTAGTCTCGATAATCATTTTGAAACCCCAGGGACCCCCAAAAATGAATATAATCAACGACCTATATATAAAATTCATGCAGATACTATATCCATCCCTCCCATGTGATCAATTATCAACCTCATCTGTTGGTTTCTTCCTGAAGTATGGAGGCCATGAAAGTGTGATAGTAAATTTATGAGAAGGGAAATACTAGAAGTTTAAAATACACAGTCCACCTTCCTCGTAGTGTAATTCTACCCAAGATAGGAAAATAAATGCCTACACATCCTTGTGCAAAATAGAATCTCCAACAATCACCATATCTTACATTTAGTGTTGAAGTGTAGAAGATGATAGCCATCCAATTTTCATATCCAACACAAATAACCCAAGATTGGACCTCAATTTACACCATGCTAGTGATACTACATTGCCTTGTAGTTGTCATTCAGTGTTGCATGGGCACACATGCCTCCCTTGCTCCTTATGCTCCCCATATGGGGAAACTTCGTCTTAAATGTTTCCTCGCACTTATCTTTAAGGGGATCTAAGAAATGCAAAGGGAAACAATCCCTTTGGGGTGGGGACTCCCCTCCAAAAAGGGATTCATGGGCGCTTCCCACCTAGATATCACCCATTGTCCTTCGAAAAAGGCAAGTGAAAAAAATAAAAATAAAAGAACTTCAACGTCTAGATCTAAGTCAATCCATAACCATTTATTATTTATATATGCTTGAATTTATTTGGGAAAGACATATTGAAGATCAACAATGAAATTTCTTTGTTTAATCTTATTATCACCCATTCAACACCCTTGTGCAAAGTTTATCACAAGGTGCAAGACAAGTGTAACCTTTGGAAGTACTTATCACTGTCGTCTTAGCAATTGCTTCCCTCATTTTATTTTAGTGAAGGATGAAATCCAACACAAGGGAGGCTTCCCTAGTAACTTCAAGGAATCATATAGCAAGACAAGTCAATTCTACAGCCTCCTATGTTAGTTACTCAAATTTACCACCACTAAGTTAGGGTTCAAGGTAAACACAAGGTGGTTAAGTAAAGCAAATCCAAATTTGTGTGTAAGGTATCTAAGACAATAAATGATAATTACCAAGTTAAATAAGTGAAATATATGCCTCGAAACACTACAAATCAAAAGAAAAGTTATCGTTGTCATAAAACTTGTACTAAAGGATGATTAATTCATCAATATAACAATTAGAACTACAGAAATATAACAATGCTTAAAACCAATAGACATGCAATGAAAGAGGGCTGAAAATGCAAGCCAAAACTAGGGTTTAAGATAACAAATGCTTGTTGAAATGTAAATGGCATGAAACAAGCTTTAAATCTCCAAGATAACAAACCCTAGCAAGTTGAAAATTGCAACAACAATACAATAAATGATGTCAAGGTAGATTCCAAGGTGAAGAATGTCATTAAAACCCTAGACGTCAAGCTAGAAGAGGGTTGGAAGTTGAAGGTAAGTATTAAACTAATCACAATGCATCAAAGGAGATGTAAACTAGGGTTTTAAGGTGATTTGCAAAAGAAAAGACTAGTGTTGTCTAGCTTCCTTGGGCATATGGAATCAAGAATGCAACTTTCTTGGAGAGCAAAGGCAAGAAGAAAACATAAGAACTAAATCTTAGGGTAGTCCACAACAAACCCTAGGTTTCAATTCTTTAGAAGAGCAACTCAAGGTAGTCCACTACAAACCCTAAGTGGTCATCCTATGTCTTCTAGAAACCTTTAGCAAGAGATCAAGATGGATTTTGGTTAAAACCCTAGAGTAGTCCAGTACAAACCCTAGAACTTTAACCTATAAGAATAAAACTAGGGTAGTTTACTGCAAACCCTAGAAATACCCTTATCTCCTTCAACAAGCTTTAAATAAATGATAACAAGGTAAGGTAGTCCACTACAAACCTTCCTAGGGTTTCAAGACAAAGTTTATTCAAGAAAATACAAGATAGCATGCAATTATCACCACTTTGATAAAACATTCACTTAATACATCAAGAAATAAACCATCAAAGACTTGAAAAGAACACTTACTAGAAAAATCAATTTGCATCCATGAAACTGTAACCATGAAATCATCCTCAAAACTTGAAAAACATCCACAAGATCATCTCCAAAACAAAGCACGTAAGTTCTCCATAGTGAAAAAAAAAGAGATAGAAGAGAAGTGTAGTGATGTTTCTCCACAAGATGAGTTATGATTTACAATATGGAGTGTTCCCTCTCTCTATATATGAGGTAACCAAGCATTATATCCTCCTAAGAAGCCCCTAAAACATGTAAATCCATGATACAAGGTGGATAGGTCTTAGGCCAACCCCCAAAAGTGCCTCCAAAATGAAAATATAATGCTAAAAATCAAAATGACCTCCTAAAAGGCCACACATGTGAGTGTAAAGTGACAAAAGAGGGTGATGACATCTCCTCAAGGGGTACAAAAGCTCCAAAAGTCACATCCATCCCCAAAAGGTGCAAAGCATCATCAAAGGTCATGTCCCCTCATCAATATGGTCACATCGCCATGTCAACAAGGTGCCAATTCATCACCCATGTGCTAGGTCAGTGCAATCAAAAGTCACATCACTCCAAGCATGATGCCATCCTCTAGATATGCAATGTCCTAGGTGAAAAATCCAATTTCATGAAGGAGGAGGGATCCATCATCTTTTCCAAAGGGGTATACCATCATCATCACATGCCACACCATCAACCCAAGCCATAATGTCCTCAAAGGGTGCACAACATCATTAGGGGCTCCATGTGGCATATTTAGCTGCATGTGTAATGTCCTAGCTCATCAGTGCAACATCCCAGGTCCAGAAGGTGTCGGAAGGTGTGAAAGGGCATACCAAGTCATCAAGTAGCTCGACTCTCACCATCAAGGCCCCAATGTCTTCCATACAATGTGCATCTTCCAAGGTAGAAGCATCAATACGTCCTCCATAGTGTTATCACTCCAAGAAACTCCTTAGGGTTGTAGGCTAAGGATGTTTGGTAACTTAGAAATAATGGTTTTATGTGTTTGGGACAATGGGGTCTTGAATGATTTATGTAAGAAACAACTTATCACACATCTAAAGATACAGTGCTCTCAGGAAACAATAATCAGATTCAATAATTGAAAAGAAGATGGAGAATACTATTCTTGATATGCCAATACAAAGAAATGTAGGGCTTAATACAAGATAGAGGGAAATTATTTAATTTCAAGCCTATGAGTTCAATAAAGAGATAACAGTCTTTATGAACTAAAATAAACCGAAATCAAATTACAGAAAATGAAAGATGGACAATTCTGATATTGCAAACGAAAGAAAACTGAACTTTATTTCTGCAAAAGAGTCTATACAGTGGTATCAAATGTCTCCCAGTTTGAACCCTTATCTCATATCAAAGTTAGGCATTTATAGCCTCTTACAATCAGTTTTACAGATCCTAAAAACATGGATCTGCATTTAATAAAAGTAATTCAAATCTAACTAAACTACTTTGAAAATAAAGACTAAACAACTAAACTTAGCAACT
>ML785191.1:221904-238358 GCA_009831015.1 Picea engelmannii | reverse complement strand
TCCCCATCGAGGTGACATTGGGTGGGTAAGGTTCTTGTTACGCTAGTTTGTCCACTATCCTGTAGCCTGAGACCTAAAATACAAACTGCGCGATAACAGGTCCACCACACCTATATGATCACTCCTCAATGCAAGCAACCTCAAGTCAAGCACAAGCCTCCACGCAAGCAGCCAACTGTCTCCATGCTACCTAGGGCTCAACATCCTCCTCCTAGATGTCCAACGCTCCTCCAAATGGGTCATCCTCCCAAGCAACCAACCAACCTCCATATGCATGCCTCATGAAGAGTGTCACCAAGCCACATAAGTCTCCAACCTCCTAAGGAAGTGTGCCACATAAGCATCAAATCAAAGTCTAGCAATCCATGAGTACACTATCTCCAATGTGTTTGTCCATCATGATACAAGCAAGGGTAATCAGTACACCCTACAACCCACATTATGAAGCCCCCAAGCATGGTGTAAACACTTTCAAAATAACTCCAAAAGTTAACACTTGACTCTTTGCAGCCAAGTATTTACAAGAAGATTTATGGAGGGGAACCACCTCACCCCTTCACTACTCTCTTTTGCTCTCTATGTCAAATGCACAAAATGGGAAAAGCCCCATTTCATGTGAGTTGCAGCCCTATTTAATACTGCCTCAGGATTCCTTATGATATTTCAGTTATATTTATTCTCTTTTTTTCCAAAAAAACCCTTAAATCATCTAAAGAGTAAATATAGACCATTATAAAGCATGGCTTGGACAGTTTAATACAGAATATACTCTAATGAAGATTTCAAAAATCCCCATAAGGTAACCAAAATGTGTCAATAAGCAACTGGAGGGATTTGTGGAATACACAAAGGAGCACTCGGTACGCTGGATGAGTAAAGTGTTGTATGGTTTGATACACCAAGAACTCAATACTCCCACACTGATGAACACTTCAGGATAAAAAACAGATTCATGAGAAATCCCATTGATCCAAATCCGTACATCAAGCTTACATTATTTTAGTGAGTTATTACTTGTCATTCTGTATGTTGATAACTTTGTAGATACCTAATAAGCACGAAGTTATGTTTAATCCCTGAGCTATGCCGGATCAAAAATAAAAATGGTAACCGATGAGGTCAGTCGTATGCACTGAAACATAACACACAGCAAAGAGAGGGAAATTTTGCCATGACAATATGCAAATAAATAAAGATTCCAGGTGAATCCAAAACATGCTTCATGTACACAAAGGCTTTATTGAATGTGATTTAGCTTTAAATATGCCCACAAGTGTGCATGTGCTTTGGGGCATGCTAATGAAACTTTGTATTAATTACAATTTGGCTGTTCCTGGAACATTGTCTGTAAAGTGTTACATAGCAAAAGAGAAAAGTAGGTAAAATGAGATCAAAATATTATACAAACAAATGATGGCAACAAATGGCTGCCATATGCTTTTAGCTATTACAGATTAGAGGTTACAAATCAGCAAACAGATAAACATCAGCAGCTGAAATTTTAGCGATGTTTGTACATGGTAGCGCCAGGCAAAGGAAAAGAAAAGGTTAATACAGACGGGAGATGGCAGCGGATTAACCCATACTTATTTATCACAGCATCCTTCACTTACAAAATAGCTTGCAAGAAGGAAGAATGGAAGAAGATTAATAAGCAGACAAGATATCTCGAATTGATTTAATGATATTAATTAGCCCTTATTTATGTATCCCATCTGCAACTTATATTGATATTCTTCTTTCCATGTAAACTTATCAGCAAGCCATTCACCACTTTTGCTACGCCTATGGAAGTCTCTTCTCCTCAACGATCCATTAGTACCAAAAACTGCAAAATCAAGTGACAATGGTAAGTCCTGTCTGCATGAATCTCATAAACAAGGCCTTACAAAAAAAGAATGATATCCTCTCATATCAGGCTAGTTATAAGGGAAAAATTGATATCTTGCATCTAGATGCTTAATGCTTATATAGAGAAAAAATTAAAACACTAAGGCTTCTCAATGCAATTAAAAATATGTCCCGACATGACTATATAGGTCAATCCTGTTAGTGAAACCCTTCAAATCAATGAATCATTAGTTTAAAATCTCTAGGTATTTACCTTCATTCAAACTACAAGTTTTTGCACCAGTAAATATCTCATCAGGGTCAATATATTGTTGGCTGGTGAGATGTTGAATCAAATTCTCCTTCCTGGAACAGGAAAAACGAGTCAGAGGATCCCAAGAAAACTCAAAGCTGTACAAAAAAGAAACATTTACAAGAAAATCTGCCACCTTGCCCAGAGTGGTATAAATTTTCCTGGAACAGCATCTTCATCATCATCCTCTTCATCTGAACCTTTATAGGGTGAGATCTCATATGATAGAATATTGATGTCAGGTTCAGCTGATTGGAGTAACTTTAGACTAATGCCTGGCATTGACTGCCCTTCTGTTTCAGGTTGTCTACTTTTTGCAAAATTATTGCACGTGCTCGATACCTGTAATTTAAGTAGCAAAAAAGAAGTCCTGAGCATCATTGTAATAAAGAACTAAATACAAATTTAGCCAATATAAGCAATTTCCAAAAATCATTCCTCTCTAGATATCACAACTAATAAAAACTTAGCTGCAAATCTGGATGCCACATTGAAGGATCTGAACCAAGTAATTGTAAATTTTTATCCTTGATACCTTTCCAGCATTTGCCTTATGGGCTTGGAGTGTTACTTCATGCTGCTGATAGGTTTCATCCAAATGTTTTACAGCCTTCGATTCAAATTTACTAGCCTTTGCATCCTCCTCTAATCGCCGTCTGCGCTCGGCAGCTTCCTTTTCTTTTTCTATACGCCGCTGCTTCTTTGCCTCTTCCTCCATTGCCTTTCTCTTACGTTCATATTCATCCTGTTTTAGTAGGTGCAAGAATTTAGTTCACATCTTTGTATAAGCAAACACATTAATGAAGCAAAAATGTTTATGGGCTGTATTGTAAATACCAGAGCCCTGCGCCTTTGTTCTTTCACTTCCTTTTCTGCAAGCAATTGCTCTTCAATCTCCTTCTGCTGCCTATGTACCTCTTCCAATCGCTTCTGCTTTTCCCCTCGATCTTTCCTTTCTATATCTTCCCTCTTCCTCTTTTTTGCTGCAAGCTCTGCTTCCTTTTTCTTTCGTTCTTCCTCTTTCCGTCTTTGCTCCTCTTCCAATTTTCTCACTTTTTCTTGCTCCAATTTAGTCTTTGCCTCCAAGGCTCTTCTTAACTTCAAATCAACTCCATATGCAAGGGTGTCTAACTGAGAAGAATTCTCTGTGTGCGATTTGGGCAAAGCACATCCAGCTGGTTTTTTTCTAACCACACCATTTGATATCGATTTATTACTGCAGTCACTAGTGGCCCCGATGGTTTCCTCTCCTTCTTTCTCCCCCCTATATCGTTCTTCTTTGGGTTTCTCCTGAAACTTTTTTCCCTGTTCACCACGCCTTGCTAACTCTTTCCTCATTTTGCGTTCTTGTTCTCTTTTCTCTTCTATACGTTTTGCAGCTTCAGCAACCTCCAGAGCTTTCACTTTGATATCTCTCTTTCCTGCAGAAAATAGTGTGAATTTAAAAACACCAATTTGGGAACATAAGCTCACAAAACGTAAGTCCCCCCTACTTAATTTACTATAGATGTGAAAGAATAAATAGTGGAAGTGTAGTCCCTAGATTCATTTCTTTTAAATGGTAATATTGAATTCATTAATATTCTATCGTACTATAATCTAAAATAAACCGGAACATATATCCGCCTCTTATCCTTTCAAAAATAAATATATTATTTCAACACTACAAACTTCAATAAAATTATTGAAAGCTGTTAAATTTCAGATAAGAAGAAGATGTGACTTCTATAAATTGGACTCCAGCATTTGCAAATATGAAAACGAAAAACAGTTTTTGTGACAATTATTTGCCACAGGTTGACAATATCAATAAAGTAATCAGTATTCTTCATTTCGCAAAACATAATAAATAATAAATCATTATTAAAGAAAATCAAACAACAATAAAGAAACTATTTCTATTAGAGTGTCTGCACACAATTAAGGTTAAAAAAAAATCAGCAATGGTGATGAAGTTAGATCTGGCCAATATTTATGATAAAGTAAACTAGTTGTATATAAAACTGTTACTGATGCATATAGGAATGACAAACCAAATGGTGAATTGGATCTTCAGGTGTCTATTCTCTGCTACTTTTGCAATATTGATAAACAGAGCAGCTTCAAGGTTATTCTACGCATCAAGGGGACTAAGACAGGGATACCCATGATCACATTTTCTCTTCCTTCTGGTAGCTAAAGGTCTTAGCAGAATGATAAGAGCATGCAAGAGTGAAGGAACAATTCAAGGTATAAATCTGAGAAATTCAATATCATTAACACATTTATTGTTTGTGGATGATGTTATAATGTTTGGAAAAGTATCAGCAAGAGAAGCAGTAAAATTCAAAGAAATGTTGACTTTATACAACAACACAACTGGAGGGAGGTGAACTTACATAGGTCTGCACTGTACTTTAATGAGATAGGAGAAGACTTAGAAAATCATTGTAAATAGATTCTAGGCTTCTCATCCTATCCCCTTAATCAAGGGTTAAAATCCCTGAGCTTTTATCTGAAGCCTAATGGATACAAAATCAAAGACTGGGGATGGCTATATGAGAAAATTGAAGGCAGAGTCACAAATTGGTATTATAGATGGCTATCCAAAGGGGGAAGGTTGACTCTGGTTAAATTAGTTCCTGAAGGAATACCAGTATGCTGGCTAGCCTTAGCACACATTCCAAAGAGTGTGCTGGAAAAAAATAGGAAAAAATGCTTTAGTTTCTTATGGGCAAGGAAAAGATAGTAAGAAGGCATTCCTCTGGCCAAGTGGAAGAAAATAGCTAAACCTAAGGAGGAAGGAGAGGTTGGAGCATCAAGAACATTCATTGGTTTGGACAGGCACTTGCAGCAAAAAGCTTGTGGAGGATGATAAATAATGAAGGCATGTGGGGAAACGTAATGAAAGATAAATACATAGCCCTGGGGTCTTTAGAGGATTGGATTGGAAAAAAGAGAAAGGAATATGGAGGGGTATCAGTGGAATGGAAGACATTAGTTAAAGCCTTTCCATTGGCAAGTAAATGGTTGGTTTGGAAAATTGGTAGAGGAAGTAAAGTAAAAATAGGGGAAGACCCCTTGTTAGGCTGTCCAGAAAATCTTAGGTTATCAAATTCTCTAAAAACTATTCTCCCTTCCCTAGAAAATTATAGTCTGGTAGATGCAGCAAAACAGGGCTCTACACTATGGAACCAAGAATGGAAATCTGATTCCCAACTAGGCCTTCAAGGGGGTTTAGCAAGAGAGTGGAAATAGTTTATTGCCAGTCTCAAACATAAGGCTATAAAACTAAAGGATGAAGATGACAAGATAATATGGCCTAAGAATAAAGCTTCAGTCATGTAGATAGTGAAATTGGGTTATGTAGAGAAGGCAGTTGAGAATGAGGAAGGTGGTAAGAAATGGTGGTAATTTGGAAGTTAAGTTGCCCCCCCAAAACTAGAGTATAAGGAACAATCTGCTGCCAAGAGATGCCATGAGAGTGATGAAACTAACGGAAGGCAAAACCAGCGTATTATCCTCCCCCATCAGATTGGAGACACTTGATCTTCTACTTAAAATGAGCTTCAACAAGGTTTTTGAACTCCTGGAATTTGGCAAACACTTCATACTTGGATTTAATGGTGTACACTGTAGACCCAAAGAAACCGAGAAAATCATCAATAAAGGCAAGGAAGTACTTGGCTCCCCCGAGAGAAGAAGTGGACATGGGACCACAAATATCACTATGTGTCAACTCAAGGTGTTTATAGGCTTGTCTTGAGTTGTCCTTTGGAAAGGACTCCTGATGATACTTACCCAACACACATCCCTCGCAAACACCGCTAGGAGGGTGGATTCATCTCTGGAAGGCCTTCGACATGGAAAAGATGACTCATGTGCCTTAAGGATCCATAGTTGGTGTGACCAAGACAAAAGTGCCATAGCTTATTGTCAGCATTTGCATTGGCCACCATTGAAATGAATTTATCCGAAGTTAGAGGTGGAGAAGAGTTCCTTGACTTGTACATACATTCGTATTCATCACATTCATCACACTATCCAAAGGCGATAACTTTGAAGTTCCCATTGATGTCTTTAACAACCCATCTATCTAGCCAAAATTTAACCCTTTTATTAGTGTGAGTAATGAAGTAAATAGAGAGAAGATTTGGTCTCTCCAGGAACATGGAGAACATCTTTGTGGTAAGCATCATCAATCTAAATATTTACTGCAACCAATGACTAGGAGAGTTGTGTCATCATGATTCACTAGTAGTTACATGCTCACCTTTATGTTGATCACTATAATCGGAGGGGAGGTGTCTATGCTTCATCATATGTTTGGTAGTCACAGAATCTGCAATCCATTCTTGCGTAGAAGTGGAGCACCATAGAGCAATGTGCACAATCAAGTGTTCAGAATTGCTAGCATTGTCTTTGAAGAGATCATCATTTCCAACTGATTGTCAAGCAATATCTTCAATCCTTTCCAGAACCAACAATTTTTTAAGAGATGTCCCTCCTTATGGCAATACAAGCATATTGGTCTCTTCTTTTTGGAAAACCTAGAAGTGTCTCCTGGAGACTCATGCATACATAAGGAGGGAGTAGCCTTTGTGTGGGCATGCTTCCAAGGAGATAGTTCACCCAAGTTTCTCAAGGTGACTTGACGCTGGATAAGATTACAAAATACGTCTTCCAAAGTAGGGGAAGTCAGGTTTGGAATAAAAAGAAGAATGCTATAAAAAATGATAGCAAAATTTTAGAATGTGGGAGAGAGGTTATTAAGAACAATATTGATATATTCAGGGTCCATTTTACCTTTACCACTGCTTGTAAGAATGTCTGCTTTCATATTCTTGAACCTAAAAATGTACTCCTCAATAGTAGCAAAATCCGTCATTTAAAGGTTGGACGCCTCTATTTCAAGTCTATTGTTCACTGCACCAAATAGGGTGTGGAAGGAATCCCGAACCTACTTTGCACTTTTGTTGTTTGTGTCATAGACAAGATCAAGTTCCATGTACATAGTGATCAATCCAAGAGCTTCATCCTTCTTTAGACATACAAGATCATGATTGTCATCAATTGCAGCCGAAAGCGGCTTCTCCAAATACATCCATAAACCTTTCTACAAAGTAGAGTTTCCATCTGAATAGCCCATGCATGATAGTTACCCACATCGAGCCAGGGAAAAGTCATTTTCCATCCATGGATATCACAACAGAGCAGATTTGCAGCAACTTGTGGTTGAATTTTGAAATAAGGAAAAGAGTGTGCTTTCGCCCTTATGGAAGGTCAAAATTGCAGCGACTTCCTTAACTTCGCTAAAAGACCAAGAAAAAGAAACCAAGTAGAGGTGCACTGGAGAATCTAAGGGTAAAAAAGTTAATACCCTAACAACTATCTGTTGTCCAAAAAATAGGGTGCTGAAAACCTTAATTTCAGATATGTAACAACCTTGAAACAGACCTGAAACCCTAATTTCGGATCTGATAAACTAAGAAAAGAAAAAAAAAACTTAAAGAGCGCTACATAGAGGAAGAAGAATCCACACTAGCTTTGATACGATGTTAGAAATCATTGTTAAAGTAAATATCAGATTATAATGGTTAATTAAATATTAGGCATAGCCATTAATAAACTCAATTCAACTTTAGGTTATTTTGTGGTTTTATGCTTTTGTTGAATTTAATGCAGCTGCAAGAGCCATTCTCCTGGGGGATGGCATAAGACCCTAGTTGTGGACTAGGGCCCCCAGTACACTCTTGGGGTTCTTGGTCTAGGACCAAGCAGATAGAGCCATAGCAAAAGACCCTTGTGAGGGCCCCCAGTAGATGACTGAGGTTCTTGGTCTAGGACCAAGCAGTAAAGACCCTAGATGTATTCTAGGGCCCCTGGATGTGTTCCAGGGAATCCTTGCCCTAAGCTTGGATTGATCCTTGGATGTGTTCCTTGGTGGTTGATATAAGTCCCTAAAAGTGTCTAGGGCCCCTGGATGTGTTCTAGGGAACCCATGCCTAAAGCATGGGTTGATCCTTGGTCTTGTACCTTGGCGGATAAGACCCCAGATGTGTTCTGGGGCAACTTGGTATTTGACCATGTAAATCTTGGTGTAATGCCCAGATGTGTTGATGGGTGATCCTCTTTCTCTCTTCCAGGATGATCCATAGGGCCTAGGAGAGACTATGAAGATGAGCATGACCACATTGTGTGATGTACGCCCTTATGCAGTGATGATAGAGTTATTGGTCACCTTGAGATTCATATGGACATGTTTTGCCACTGAGAAAACCCCTTGTTTGATCTTCACCCTTAGTTTTTGAGTTTGGGTATGAGTGGGGTTTCTTATTTTGTTTTAGGGTTTTGTAATGATTAATTTAGAAATATTAATTAATATTTAATGTGACATATTAATTTAATATTTATATTAAATAATATGTCATTATATTAATTAATATTTTATTATCCTAGGCCCTAGCCTAAAACTATAAATTAGAACCCCACCTCTCTATTCCTACACACACTTACTCTCATTTTCCTCTTCAAGGCTACGACTACCTCAGTATTGGTTTCCTCTCAGATCTGTGGCCCTCCTATCTCGACAGTCCTCCTTAGAATTGCGGCCCTCCTAATAGGACAGTCCTTCTCAGACTTGCAGCCTCCTTTACTCTATAGTTTTGTGTTGCCTTGGAGCTATTTATCTTGGAGGGTTACTTGTTGAAGTTGTTTCTACTGCTAAGTCTGTCCTATCTTCTGTATCAGGCCTATTCTAGCTGTCGGCCCCTTCATTTGTGTGAGATCTGCTTGCTACTGCCAGTCGGCCCTCTTTCAAGTGTGAGATCCGTGTGGTACTAAAGCCGACCCTTTTCTCTGTGTGGTCTCTACACAGCCAACCGTCTTCATTACTGCAGGTTGTCGTCCACCTCTTTAAGTACAGATCTGGATTGTGTTAAGGCCGTGGTTGTTCTTCCAGGTTCTTTTCTTGCTGCCACAATTTCTTTAGCAGTCAGATCCTTCACTGTGTGTTGCTGAGATAAGGGTTTGCTATTCAAGCAAACTGTTTGGGGTTTTTCTCTTATGACAAGATAGTCCTATGATCTCCTTGACAGAGATCAATCCTTAAGTGATTGATCTATGAACCTAAACTAAATTTGAGCATAATTCAGAGGTTTACATTTCACTTGTCTGCCAAGCTCTTCCTTCATTGCTCAAGAGGTAAATTCCAGAGGTAAGTTTCAGTTGCATTTTAATTCAGTTTGAATTATTTGTTTAAAACTCAGATCTACTAGTTTGCTTGCTCAGAAATATCTATTGTTTTAGATCTATGATTGTTGTACTCAAATCTACTAGCTTGCATACTCAGAAATAATTGTTTGGTTCAGATCTACCAGTTTGCATGTTCAAAAATATTTTATTGTTTCAGATCTAATTGTTGTTTTCAGATCCACTGTATTTCTTATGTACCTCTGATCAGAATTTTTATTTAGATCTATTGTATACTTGTTGATCTAGTTAACATAATTTTTTGAAAAGTATTTTTATGTTCTTCTCCCTATTTCTAACATGGTATCAGAGCTTAGGGCGTGAAAAGAGTTCAATAAGTGCAGACTTGAGCCTGCGTAGATCCATATTGTTAGGGTTTGTTTTGCAGATCAACAACATTTCATTTACTAAATTGATCCAGAACTCAGCATGGCCTCCTCTTCAGTCAAAGTTGAAAACAAACTTGTAGGGGCCTCCAACTTCAATGCTTGGAAATGCAAGATACTCAACATTCTTGAAGAGAGTGAACTGGAAGAGTTGATTACTAGGGTAATTGAAGAACCCACTTCAAACACAGCCAGGGCAGCATATAGGAAGAAACAAGCCAAAGCTAAAAGAATCATTTTTTATTCTGTTAAGGACAGCATGATGCCCATCATTGGTTATCTAAGGATTGCCAAAGATTGTTTTGATGCTTTAGCGAATCTCTATGAAAAGAAAGCACCAACTCAGAAGAGAATATTGAAGAAACAACTACGTACTTTGAGGATGGGAAAAGATGAAACAATTGCTGCCTTTTTCTCCAAGATTGCTCAAACCAGAGATCAACTTATAGCAATAGGAGTTGTTGTAGATGATAATTACCTTGTGCAAACTGCAATTGATGGACTACCTGAGTCATGGGGAGTTTTTCTCACTTCAGTTAATGGAAGAGAAGCTCAACCTAATTTTGACAGATTATGGCATGACTGCTTAGAAGAAGAAGGAAGACTCAAAAGAAAAAATGAACATTCAATGCTATCAGAAAATGCCCTTTCAGCAAAAGCCAAGAAATGGAAGAAGTTCCCTCAATCTAAAGGCAAAGGTAAGAAACCTCAAGGTAAGTTATCTCATCTTAATCCTCATTTATCTAAAGTAAAATGTTTTAACTGCAATAAGCTAAGACATTATGCAAGAGATTGCAAGAACCCTCCCTCTCAGCAGACAAAAAAAGGAAAGTTCCAAGCCTCAGTTGCTACTGAAGAGGCTAACCCTCAACAAGAACCTCAAAGATGACAAACTAGGGCAACCACCAAAGAGCAAGAACAACATCAAGAATATTATTTCATCTCAGCTCTTTCTGGCACTATAACCAACTAGGAGGAGATTTGGTTAATGGACAACGATGCTTCCAAACACATGACAGGTTTCAAACAAAATCTTGCAAACTATCGGGACAAGAAATTCAATGTAAACGTAGAACTGGGTGATGATGGTACTTATGACATAAAAGGTTTAGGATCTGCTTCTTTCCAACTTCAATCAGGTAATATATTTCATATTGATGAAATTCTTTATGTTCCTGGTTTAAAGAAAAATCTAATCTCAGTGGCAGTGTTAGAAAGCAAAGGATACTCAATAGCCGTCACCAAAGGGAAGGCTCTCATGTGGCCCTCAAATGGAGATATGAGCACTGGTATGACTATTGGAACTCATGAGAGTAGACTTTATAAAATCTCAGGTCAAGTTGTTCAAGCACTAGCTCACGAGATGATAAATCCCTGCAAGCTTTGGCACAGAAGACTTGGACATCTCAACTACAACGCACTTCCAAGTTTGCAAAAGATGGTGACAGGTATGCAAGTATTTTATTTTGAACATGATAGTGTTTGTAGAGGTTGTGCACTCGGTAAGAATACAAAGAAACCCTATCCTCACAGCAATAGAAAATATAATGGCATTCTAGATCTAATTCATTCTGATCTTTGTGGACCCATGACTGCTCCATATATGAATGGTTGTATTTACTATATCATTTTTATTGATGATTGTTCTCGTAAAACTTGGATTTACTTTTTAAAGACTAGAGATGAATCTTTCAACAGATTTCAAGAATCTTGTTGAAAATCAGACAGGCATACACATCGGGATTTTCAGAACAGACAATGGTAAAGAATTTGACTCCTTCAAATATGATGAACTCTGTCGAACTTCCGAGATTAAGAGGGAACTGACTGTGTCGTATAATCCCCAGCAGAATGGGGTCGCAGAAAGAAAGAACAGAACTATCTTATGAAGCAGCCAGGGCCATGATGTATGACCAGAACTTACCTTTATCTCTTTGGGTCGAAGCTGCCAGTACTGCAGTCTACATTCCGAACAAATGTCCACACAAAGCTCTTGAAGCGAAAACTCCAGAAGAAGTTTTCACCGATATAAAGCCTTCAGTTGATCACTTGGGAATCTTTGGCAGTCCAGTCTATGTTCACATTCCAAAAGAAAAGAGGACTAAGCTAGAGCCCTCCGGAAAGAAAGGAACTTTTGTGGGATATAGTGAAACCTCAAAGGCTTACAGAATTTATATCCCAAGTCAAAAGTTCATCGAGGTAAGCAGAGACGTGACTTTTCATGAAGATGCAGTTTTTCGTCGGGCCAGAGAACTTCCATGTGATTCAGGGGAGCAGGAAGCTCCATCTCTTGAATCTTCAGATTCTCCTCTTCCAGAAGAGCAGAGAGAAAAGACCTCAAAACTTCCACTGGATCCCTCAAGGGATACTATTGAGTTTCCTTTAGTGAAACCTCCTATTAAAGGAAACCAGCCTAGTGCCGGGAAATTCTAAAGGAAGCAGAAAAGCATTCAGCTCCTAAGGGCACTTTCAGAGAAAGAAAGAAACCAGATAAGTACTCTGGTCTTATAGCTAAGTCGAATCTTGTGATTGATCCAGAACCTTCCACATTTGAAGAAGCCTCCAAACATCAAGTGTGGAAAGATGTTATGATAGAAGAATATGATTCAATTCTAAAGAATGATGTATGTGCAGTGGTTCCTAGACCTCGTGGAAAACCAATAATGGCTTTATAAGATAAAGCATGCAGTAGATGGCAGTATTGAAAAATACAAGGCTAGATTCGTGGCTCGTGGTTTCTCTCACAAAGAAGGAATTGACTATGACCAAATCTTTGCTCCAGTTTCCAGATATACTTCCATCAGAATTATTATCTCTCTTGTCGCAGTCTTTGGTTGGAAACTTCACCAAATAGATGTTAAGACTGCTTTTTTTAACGATGACGTTGAGCAAGAAGTGTATATCGAACAACCTGAAGGTTTCGTGATCCATGAGAAAGAATCTCATGTGTGCAAACTCAAGAAAGCCCTATATGGATTAAAGCAAGCTCCGAGAGCTTGGTATGGGAGAATAGACATCATTCTACAAAGTCTTGGATTCACCAAGAGCATAGCAGATCCCAATCTTTTTATAAAGATTGTACAAAATCATTTGGTTATCTTAGTCTTATATGTGGATGATTTGTTCCTTCACCGGAGAGGAAAACTTGATAGCTCAGACTAAGAGGGAGCTTTCCGCAGAATTTGAAATGAAAGACTTGGGGCTTATGCATTATTTCTTGGGCTTGGAGGTGTGGCAGAAACCAGGCGAGATCTTTCTCTCACAGAGCAAATATGCAGTTGATGTGCTCCTCAGATTTGGCATGATGGACTGTAAGTCCATGACCACACCAATGATCTCTAACCTAAAGAAATTAAAAGATCAAGTTACAGGTTCAGATCCAGAAGACCTCACCTTATATCGACAGATCATTGGGTCATTGATGTACCTCATACATACTAGACCAGACATTTGTTATGCAGTAAATGCCCTCAGCCAGTTCATGTGTGAACCGAAGCATATACATATGGTTGTTGTTAAACATGTTATGAGATATGTTCGAGGGACTATAGCCTATGGTCTCAGATACACTTCCAGTGGAGGTGTAATGCTTTATGGATATACAGATTCAGATTGGATGGGCAATAGAGTGGATCGGAAGAGCACTTTCAGATATTGCTTCAGTTTGGGTTCAACAATGATCTCCTGGTCCAGCAGGAAACAAGGCTCCATAGCCCAGAGCACTGCAGAAGCAGAATACATTGTTGCAAGTGCTGCTAGCAGAGAAGCAATGTGGCTCAAGAAGCTACTTTCAGACTTGTTCAATGCAGAGCTAGAACCCACAATCATCCACTGTGACAACCAGAGCTGTATAAAGCTCCCCGACAATCCGGTGTTTCATGACAGGTCGAAGCACATTGAGATGAGATATCACTATGTTCGAGACATGGTGCAGAAGAACATTCTCAGTATTCAGTATGTTCCGACGGCAGAACAAACGACAGATATTTTGACCAAGCCACTGTCCTTGACAAAGTTTGTGTACATTCGAGACAAGTTTGGTGTTGCTGAGAGGGAGTGTTGAATTTAAAGCAACAACAAAAGCCATTCTCCTAGAGGATGGCATAAGACCCTAGTTGTGGACTAGGGCCCCCAGTACACTCCTGGGGTTCTTGGTCTGGGACCAAGCAGATAGAACCATGGCAAAAGACCCTTGTGAGGGTCCCCAGTAGATGACTGGGGTTCTTGGTCTGGGACCAAGCAGTTGTTGATGAATGCAACTATGGGAGACATCCTCCAGCTTACAAACCTGTGAGATGTGGAACATAGCAGCTATGTGAAGCCTTTCTCTCGGCTTACAAACCTGAGAGAAAGCCCCTATGAAGGGTTCGTGGTTCCTGCCTAGGACAGAGTCAGGAATGTAGAGATGACCTCCTCCATGACATGAGTGAGAAGAACTCCAAATGATTATCCGGGTGAAAAGCGATCTGTTGAGTTAGAACGTGCCTGTGGCTGAGCACAAGGTGAAGGTGGGAAATCCCAAAAGTGTTGGGCACATCATCATGTGAATAGAAATAAAGATGATGTGATGGCCTCCTCTAAGCAGCAGAGTTGACGAGAAGACTCCAGATGATTCTCCTGTGGATGGCAGTGGGAAAGCAGATCTGTAGAGTGGACATGCCTATGGACGAGCACAGGTGAACGTGTGAAGACATGGTTCATCTGTGTAATGCAGTGAAACATGTCCATGGCATCCCTATGGAAGTGCCCCTAGTGGATGAGCACTAGTGGGTGTATCAGATCCTTTGCTATATATTGTTCAAGAGTCAGACCTACCTGTAACACTAGTTATTGTGTAAAGGGTACAGGTCGGCCCTATGTTAATATGATTAACATAAACAAGATAATTAATATTGTGAATATTAATTATAATAATAATAAATATAACAATAAGTATGTTTGACTTAGAGAAGTCGGCTTTGTTGTGCCAATAGAAGCCCTTGTTAATTAGTCAAAGTCTAATATAAGTAGGAGATGATTCTCCTTTGTAGAATCATATCCTTCTCATATGTTTTGGAAATTTCAGCAAGTACTTCTCTTTGGCAAAGGTGCGCACCTCTCTTGGGCGCTAGTGTTCTAGGGCTTAAGCACCCTCTTGTGTGCTAAGTTATTCTTGGTGGTGAAAGGTCTTTCTCTTGAAGAATATAGCAAAGTATTTGGCTGGGTTTTTCTCCCTTGTTTGAGAAGGGTTTCCCAGGATATATCTTGTGTTCTTGTGCATGGTGTTTCTTCTTGTGATCTTGGTTGCTGCAACATTCTTGTTTATGGTTAAGACATGATGAAATTAAATGAACTACATGCTTAACCTAGCTTATGAAAAATCAACATCAGTAAAGACCCTAAATGTATTCTAGGGCCCCTAGATGTGTTCCGGGGAATCCTTGCCTTGAGCTTGGATTGATACTTGGATGTGTTCCTTGGTGGTTGATATAAGTCCCTAGAAGTGTCTAGGGCCCCTRGATGTGTTCCAGGGAACCCATGCCTAAAGCACGGGTTGATCCTTGGTCTTGTACCTTGGTGGATAAGACCCCATATGTGTTATGGGGCAACCTGGTCTTTGACTGGGTAGATCTTGGTGTAATACCAAAATGTGTTGATGGGTAATCCTCTTCCTCTCTCCTAGGATGGTCCATAGGGCGTAGGAGAGGCTATGAAGATAAGCATGACTACATTGTGTGATGTACCCCCTTATGCACTGATGATAAAGTTATTGGTCACCTTGAGATTCATATGGACATGTTTTGCCACTGAGAAAACCCCTTGTTTCACCCTTGGTTTTTGAGTTTGGGTATGAGTGGGGTTTCTAATTTTGTTTTAGGGTTTCGTAATGATTAATTTAGAAATATTAATTAATATTTAATTAATATTAATTTAATATTTATATTAAATAATATGTCATTATATTAATAAATATTTGATTATCCTAAGCCCTAGCCTAAAACTATAAATTAGAACCCTACCTCTCTATTCCTACACACACTTGCTCCCATTTTCCTCTTCAAGCCTGCAGCTACCTCAGTATTGGTTTCCTCTCAGATCTACGGCCCTCCTAACAGGACAGTCCTTCTCAGACTTGCAGCCTCCTTTACTCTATTGTTTTGTGCTACCATGGAGCTATTTATCTTGGAGGGTTACTTGTTGAAGTTGTTTCTACTGCCAGATCTGTCATATCTTCTGTATCAGGCCTATTCTAGTTTTCGGCCCCTTCATTTGTGTGAGATCTGCTTGCTACTGCCAGTCGGACCTCTTTCAAGTGTGAGATCCGTGTGGTACTAAAGCCATCCCTTTTCTCTGTGTGGTCTCTACACTGTCAGTCGTCTTCATTACTGTAGGCTTTCGTCCACCTCTTTAAGTACATATCTGGATTGTGTTAAGGCCGTGGTTGTTTTTCCAGGTTCTTTTCTTGTTGCCACAATTTCTTTAGCAGTCGGATCCCTCACTGTGTTTGGCTGAGATAAGGGTTTGCTATTCAAGCAAACTGTTTGGGGTTCTTGTCGCTTTTCTTTGGGGTTTTTCAGTGAGCTTAACACTGTTCTGATTTGACACAGTGAATGACTGTGGGTTCAAGCTCTGAACTGAGCAAGTCTAAGAGGAGCTCCCTGAGCCACACTGCTTCTCTGCTGGCAGTGCTAGTAGCAATGTATTCATCTTCTGCA
>ML785191.1:194209-213526 GCA_009831015.1 Picea engelmannii | reverse complement strand
ATGTCGAGGTAAGCAGGGATGTAACTTTTCATGAAGAAGCTGCATTTAAGCAATCTAAAGAATCGCAGCAAGATACAGAGATGGAGGAACCTGAAGAGCCATTGGATCAAGTTGATAATGTGGCTCTTATGGCTCAGATTAGCAATGCAGAACCCACCATCTATGAGGATGTTGCTAAGCAGCAAGTATGGAAAGTTGCCATGATGGAAGAATATCAATCCAACATGAAAAATGATGTATCGGAAGTAGTTCCAAGACCGGAAGAAAAATCTGTGGTTACTTCCAAATGGTTGTTCAAAATCAAGCATGCAGCTAATGGAAGTATTGAGAAATACAAAGCAAGATTTGTGGCTTGTGGTTTTTCTCAAAAGGAAGGTATTGACTACGATGAAACATTCACCCATGTTGCAAGGTACACTTCCATCAGGACCATCATATCCCTCGCTTCAGTTATGGGTTGGAAACTTCACCAGATGGATGTAAAGACTACATTCCTCAATGGTCAAGTTGAGGAAGAGGTATATATAGAATAACCAGAGAGTTTCGTAGTTCAAAGAAAAGAATCACATATGTGCAAATTAAAGAAAGCACTATATTGGCTGAAACAGGAACCAAGGGCTTGGTATGCGAGAATTGACAGTTATCTTCAGAGCTTGGATTTCTCCAAGAGTGCCACTGATCCCAACCTGTATTTCAAGGTAATAGAAAATCATCCCCTAATTTTGGTTCTATATGTTGATGATTTGTTCCTTATTGGAGAGGAACAACTGATAGCTCAGTGTAAGAGGGAGCTCACTTCTAGATTTGAAATGAAAGACATTGGACTCATGCATTACTTCCTTGGTTTGGAGGTATGGCAAAAGTCAAATGAAATTTTCCTTTCTCAAGGAAAATATGTAGTTGATATACTGCATAGATTTGGTATGCTAGATTGCAAATCCATCCATGGTATCTAACTTAAAGAAGTTACATCAGTCAGAATATGAATCTAACTTGGTGGACCCATCTATGTACAGGAAGCTTATTAGATCCTCGATGCATTTGATCCATACAAGGCCAGATATAAGTTTTGTTGTAAGCGGCTTGAATCAATTCATGTCTGAGCCAAGACACAAACATTGGATTGCTGCTAAACATTTCCTTAGATATTTGAGAGGATCCATTGCATATGGACTTAGATACACTTCCAGTGGAGGAGTGTTACTTCATGGTTATGCTGATTCACACTGGGCTGCGAGTTCAATGGACCGGAAGAGTACTTTCGGATACTGTTTTAACTTGGATTCAGTTATGATATCATGGTCGAGCAAGAAACAGGGCTCCATAGCACAAAGTACAGCTGAAGCAGAGTATATAGCAGCCAATAATGCAAGCAGAGAAGCAGTATGGATGAGAAAGCTTAGGTTTGGGTTGTTTCAAGAGAGGTTAGACACAATTGTTATCCATTGTGATAACAAGAGTTGTTTAAAGCTCACAGAGAACCCGGTCTTCCATGACAGATCAAAGCATATTGAGATGAAATATCATTTCATCAGAGACATGGTCCTAAGACGTACCATCAAGCTGCAGTACATTCGTACTGATGAGCAAATAACAAATATTTTGACTAAGCCTCTGTCCCTTGGAAAATTTGTGTACTTCCGAGACAAGCTTGGTATGGCAGAAAATGCATCCCTCACTGAGAGGGAATAGCAACATCATGAGACATTCTCCAATGAGAGGCCTTAATTGGCCACCCTAAAGCTAGCCAGGGAGATTTGGAGAATCAACCAGTCTTGTGAGGTATTGACAAAAGCCAGGGGGAACGTACAACCTCTATGAGTCAAACCAAAAGTCCGGGAAACGTACAACCTTTGTAAGCCTAGTCAAACCTTGTGAATCTAGTGCAAAAGTCAGGGGGGACGTACAACCTGTGTGAGCATAGACAGTCTAGTGCAAAAGTCAAGGGGAACGTACAACCTGTGTGAGCATAGACATACTAATGCAAAAGTCGGGGGAAACGTACAAACTCTATGAGCCTAGTCAAACCTTGTGAATCTAGTGCAAAAGTCAGGGGGAATGTACAACCTCTGTGAGCATAAGCAGTCTAGTGCAAAAATCAGGGGGAACGTACAACCTCTGTGAGCATAGACAAACTAGTGCAAAAGTCAGGGGGAACGTACAACCTCTGTGAGCCTAGTCAAACCTTGTAAGTCTAATGCAAAAGTCAGGGGGAACGTACAACCTCTGTGAGCATATACAATCTAGTGTGAAAGTCAGGAGGAACGTGCAACTTCTGTGAGCATAGACAGACTAGTGCAAAATTCAGGGGGAACGTACAATCTCTGTGAGCCTAGTCAAACCTTGTGAGACTAGTGCAAAAGTCAAGGACAAGAAATTCTCCAAGAAAGCCTTGTATGTCAAGGCTGACTTGAGACTTGGAGAAAAGCCTTGTAAGTCAAGGCAAGAAGAAACTGCCATAAGTCTAGTGAGCTTTATGTGTCAAAGCAAAAGTCAAGACAAGTTTTGTTAGCTTTGTGTGTCAAAGCGAAAGTCAAGACAAGTCTTATGAGCTTTGTGTGTCAAAGCAAAAGTCAAGACAAGGAAATGTGAAAAGTTATCCTAGGTCTTCATGATGAGCTATGAGCATTCCTTAGGGACTGGCCACCCCTAAGTGAAATAACTCTAACAGTTGACCATGGTTAAGGAGAACTGGATGATCACATTCCATGATCCTTATCTGCATAAGGTTACGAAACTTCTTGTGATATATTGATCCTGTGTGGATGTCAATAAGTCAATGATCATGTGCAATGACTAGAAAGAACTGTGTGGAAGTGGATGCCTGAAGAATACCCTCTTTGCTGAGAGGGAGTGTTAAATTTAAAGCAGCTGCAGTGGATATTATTCCTCCAAGCAGCCCTCTAAGTAGCCCTCCAAGCTTCCCTCTTCCAAGCTACCCTCCTCAAGCTTCCCTCTTCCAAGCAGCCCTCCAAGCTGCCCTCCTCAAGCTTCCCTCTTCCTAAACCGCCCTCCTGAAGCCGCCCCCTTTCCAGGTCAGCCTAGGTCGACCCTACCCCATCTAGGTTGGCCCTAACCTAGTTATCCTAACCTAAATCCTATCCTATCCTAGCCTAGGGAGAATCCCTAACCTAGGAGGTGGCCCTAACCTAAAGCTACCTAACCTAGACTCTATCCTATATAAAGAGAGGGAGGCGCCCTCTCTTTATATCAGTTTTCATATGAGTTTTACATCAGTTCTGTAGCAGCTGATATATTCTGAGGGAGCAACAACATAGGTTATTTTGGGCAGCAGCTAGGAGGTTCATTTATGAAGGTTGTTTACTTTGTTCTCGACAGCAGCTAGGGGCAGCATCTAGGAGACAAGATATCTCTGTTGTGAGACAAAATATTTATGTTCTAGTGGACAACCATCTTCTCTATCCTATAGCAGTTGTTAACTCTATTTCGGAGCAGCAACTTGTCTCAGTTCTAGGGCAACAAATATACTTTGTTCTGAGGCTGTTCTGGACAGCAATTGTACCATGTTCTAAGGCTTATTCTGGCTGGACAACATCCGAGGCCAATTCTGAGACAGCCTTAAGGCTAGAGAATAGCAAAAGCTACTGGTAGAGGCTCAGATATATTGAAGACACAATGACAACAGTGAGAACTATTGTCTTAGTGCTAGTATCTTAACTCCCTCTTTCTAGAAGAGTCTTGTAAGTTCATTATACTTGTTTGGCTGATCAATATATCACAAGAAGAAGTTTGATGGGTTTTCTTTTCCTTAGGGTTTCCCAGGATAAATACTTGTCCTCTATGTGAATATCTTTCTTTCAGTGATCCTTATGCTTCAGTTAATGTTTTAGTTAATTGTTAAAGGTTAAAGAACACTATTGTGAACTGTTCTTATCTGTTTAAGCTTGAAAATTAACAGGCTACGCTCATTCACAACAAGTTGATTACAAAAGAGGCTGAAAAGGACCTTTTATCATGAAGCCTAAAAGACAAAGAGGAAATAACTCTAAACATCAAAACCCTAACCCTAGAAGATGAAACACCAAAAGTATTGCAGGCCCCAAGGTGATTAGTTGATACATCAACTTCCTGGGGGCGCAACTTTTGCATACAATCTTTGTTTGGGGTGCATGATAACTCGATGGAAGAATCAACATGGATCCACGCAAGGTCTTTGACTTTTGTGGCCATGGTAAAATTCCAATTTGCAAATTCAAATATGCAACATTGCAAACCCTATCTTAAATTCTTAATCTGCAAAGTTCATACTTGAATCTTCAAAGTTCAAACTAGTAGCAGGCTGAAACTTAATGAGAGGAAAACATAGGGACAGATTTATCATTTAACTGTTAACATATGATATACTTCGCTGGGACATATTAGACTTCAGTGCTCTTCAACGTTGCTTCAAAACTCCAAATGCTCAATGAGAGAGGTTTGAGGCAAATAGAGGGGGCGAGGGGTCTCTTTCTTGCATTTTGCAAGCTAAGTCTACGTGGGTGGAGTCCAATACCTACCTGGGCCGAGTAGGTACAAACTTGTCCGAGTCATGCTTTGACTCAGCCGGTTCGGTACCAAATCGACCCTCCAACTGAGCAGATGGCCGAATCAAATACAATTGGCAGTCAACTCAGCCAAGTTGACTCAGACCACTTTTAAAAGCTATGATGTCACTACTATGGCAAGGTGGGTCATATGAAGAAACACTGTAAAAAGAGATGGGCTAATCAGAAAACCAACCAGGAAGGACCTCAGCATAAGGCTCGTGTCACATAGCATACGGAGGAGAAGGAATCAACCTTCTACTAACAAATCAGCTCAGGTCATCCACTCGATACATTGATTCAGGTGCATCACAACACTTCACCAACAAGTAGGATTGGTTCACGAAGTATACTGTTTGTTCCTCCAAGGATTCAATGATCTTCGATGGTGAGGAAGAGTATACAATAGTGGGCAAAGGGAATGTGAAGATTTCATATGGAGGAAAAATATCGATTTTCCTTGCATGGAGCTTAATCTATTATCAGTTAATCAATATATGAGACATTGCCCGTACCTAGACATCAACTTTAGCAATCACAAATGCTACATAGTTGACAAGAAGACCAAGAAGACTATCACTCTTGGTGTGGAGGATCATGGACTGTTTAGACTGGTTGATATTGGACAAGTCAGGGAACACGCATTAGTAGCCAAAAGTGCATGGAACATTAATACACTTTGGCATCAGTAGTATGGGTATCTTAACTTGACCTACCTCTCTCAGTTATCTCAAGAGAATTTGATAGATGGACTTCCTAACATCTAGTAGCAGATTCAAGATGTATGTGGAGCTTGCCAGGCAAGGAAGCAACCCCAAGTGCCATTTGATGAAGGACAAGCTTGGAGAGCACAGCAAGTCCTTTGGTTGGTTCATGCAAACGTTTGTGCAGCAATGAACACGACATCAGTCACCAATGCCAGGTATTTCCTTATATTTGATGACGACTATAATAGGAAAATGTGGGTGTACTCTCTAAAATTGAAATTTGAAGTGTTTAATGAATTTCAAAAGTTTAAAGCACTAGTAGAAAAAGAGTCGAGGTTTCACATTACCACTCTTAGGTCTGACAATGGCGATGAATTCTATTCCAAAGAATCCAATAACTTTTGCACTAAACATCGGATCAAAAGATAGTTTACTACACCCTACACTCCACAGCAAGATGGAGTGGTTGAGCAACATAATCGTACTATCATAGAGATGGCTCGATGTATGATGGAGAACAGGTGTGTTCCCAACAAGTATTGGGCCTAGGTAGTATTCACAACAGTATACTTGCTATATAGATCTTCATGGATTGCGGTAAAGCAGAAGACCCCAAAGGAAACATGGTTTGGGAGGAAGCCCAGAGTCAATCATATTAAGGTCTTTGGTTCTACTACTTATGCCTAGATTCCAGATGAGAAGTGAACCAAGTTAGACCCTAAGAGCAAGAAACTGGTGATCAAAGGGTACGACGATAGTCATAGAACCTACGATTGGTTGATCTTCACACCAATCAATTGGGCTTCATCAAAGATGTCGAGGTCGATGAGGAAGTTGGACCTTTCCAAACTTCTTCAGAGATCAAAATCACAAAACAACAACTTGTTGCAACTAAGAATTCAAGTATCAAGCTTCAAGCAACTCCACCTGAAAGGGAGGAAGATTCTAAGCATGAGGAATTTCTAAGATCTGACTTTGATGATACAAGTACACATACATGTAGCCTAGATCATGGTGACAACTTCGATGAGGAAGATCCCAAGTAGAGACGAATGTGATGGCACAACACCATTGGATATGTTTGGATAGGTAAAAAAATCGAGGGATGGTCATCAAGAAACAAGAGCAATCGAGAAATAAGACAAAGAAAACTAATACAGTCAACTTTTCTAATGGCCAATGTTCAGGAAGTTTATCAGCAACAAGTGTTTGAGGAGACAAGAGGGAGACGTAAATGGGAGAAGGCCATGGTAGTCAAACATGAGAGTTTGATGAAAAATCAGACTTGGATCTCACAACTCTTTCATCAAGGAAGAAACTCATTGGTTGCAAATGGGTGTACAAGGTCAAGTATAAAGCAAATGGCACACTTGACAAGTACAAGGCATAGTTGGTTGCAAAAGGGTTCTCTCAACGAGAGGGCATTGACTATGAGGAGACCTTTGCTCCTATAGCAAAGCAAGGATGAGCACCATCCAATTAGTTCTAGCCATGGCAACACATTTTGGCTAGAAGGTCCATCAGATGGACGTAAAGAGTGCCTTCCTCAATGGAGATTTGGAGGAAGAGATCTACATGTATCAACCATAGGGATTTTCGGTTCCAAGGAAGGAGCATCTTGTTTGCAGACTTAAGAAGGCTCGATATGGCTTAAAGCAAGAACCTAAGGCATGGTATATAAAGATTGATAGGTACTTGGATGAACAAGCGTTCCAACGAAGTTCTAGAGATGCCAATCTATATGTCAAAAGCATTGGTAATGATATCATTCTATTGGTCATTTATGCAAATGACATCATTATTACAAGTAGTGAGGCAAGCGATATTGAACAAACCAAATCTAATATGAGTAAAGCTTTGACATGATTGATCCAGGCCTCCTACATTACTTTCTAGGTGTAGAAGTTTGGCAAATAGGTGGTATCATTTTTGTCTCACAAACAAAATATGCCAGGAGTTTGCTTGATAAGTTCAAAATGACAGATTGCAAAATCTCATCTACACCTATGGAGAAAAGGTTGAAGCTTTCAGCCAAAACCGACTTTAAGGCAATTAAGTCAATCTAGAGCTTGCAAGTGGGGATCTTGATATATCTTACGGCCACTACACCTGATTTGAGTTACGTTGTAAGCTTCATTTCCAGATTTGTGACAATGTCAATGGTAGAGCATTGGACTGCAACAAAGGGGGTGTTGAGATATGTGAAAGGGATACTTGACTTTGGCATTCTATACAACAAAAGCAAAGATGCTAGGTTGTGTGGGTATAGTGTCAAAATTTCAACCCTAGGAAAATTACTTCCTTATGATCTCAAGCAAGATATTATTTGTTGAAATTTAAACAGAAAATTCAGACCATAGAATAATCACACACTGGTTGAAATTAACTGGAAATTAAACAGCAGAAGCAAAATATATTTCTAAGCACATAGACAAATTTTTACCGCCCTTCAAATCAACTTTTCATTAAATTACTCCAAGCTTGCAAGGGCTCATGTACTGGGAAAATAGCCCACTGAGAAAAGAATCAAATTATAGCAAAACCTGCATGTTCTGGCCCTGCCAGAAACTCAACTGAAGAAACCCTTTGTACGACTACCTGAACTCAAATTTGTTGTTATATGGTTTGCCTATGGTTGTACGGCCCCAGAAATCGTATGGCCTTTGCCTCCCTACTGGATAGTACGACCTCCACGAATTTTTGGTTGTCGGGTTGTTCTTCCACTTGCTACTACTGCTTGTTCTCGCCTCCTTCGGACTAAGCAAAATTCCTTCCTTTCTCTCTCTATGTCTCAACACACTGTGAGTCACTCTATGTCTGCACTAGATCTGCCTGTTGGTCCTCATATCTACTAGATCAGTCTGCTTGTCACTTAGATTTGCACTAAATCTACTTGTTGGTCCTTAGATCTACTAGAATTGTTTGTTGGTCACTCAGATATGCACTAGATCTACCTGCTAAACCTCAGATCTGTCTGTTGGTCACTCAGATATGCACTAGATCTACTTGCTAAACCTCGGATATGTCTGTTGGTCACTCAAATATGCACTAGATCTACCTGTTGGTCCTCAGATCTACTAGATCTATCTGCTGGTCACTCAGATAAGCATTAGATATACTTGTTGGACCTCAGATCTACTAGAAAGAGCCAATGGCTCCTCCTCCTAGCTCTGAATCTGCTCAAATGATCTCTCTCTAATCTCTTGAGTCTTCTTGGTATAAAAAGTGTGTCTCTCCTTTCACTTTGTCTTTCTTTTATAACTTTGACTTGATGACCAAGTCTCCATAACCCTAATCTCTCAATTAGATTGATGGTTGAGATTAAATCCCAATCGACAGTGGAGAATATATCTAAATCACTAATGTAAATATTTTATTTATTAGACATTAATCAACTCAATATAAAAGTTTATTCACTTTAATAATTAACTTTAATTAAAGTGAATTACAAAGATAAGAAAGGTCCTTTTTTGACGACTTTCACACGTCCGACACTAGACTTGTGCGGAAGTTCCTATCCAATGCTACAAACATCAACATATAGATTCAGATTGGGCAAATTGTGTAGATGATAGAAAATCAACTTCTGGATATGTATTCAACCTTGGCACCACTGCAATCACATGGACCAACAAGAAGCAACATGAAGTAGCCCTTTCATTGACAAAAGAAGAATATCATGGAGCAGTCAAAGGAGCGTGTCAGACAGTTTGGCTCAAGAGGATGTTGCAGACAGAGCCAACTACCCTACTCTATGACAATCAAGGGGTGCTCAAACTAGCCAAGAATCCAATTTTCCATGAGTGTACCGAGCATGTTGATATACATTGCCACTTCATTACACAACTCATATAGGATGGATCTATTGAGAAAAAAAAAGTAATTGGTCCTATTCTTTATTCTGAACTAGAAGAACAGACCTCGTTCGGGTTCTTCAACCCAACTGGTAAACAAAAACAATTTACATTAAAACAGTTGAGTAGTAGTTCAACAAATCCTTATTCTATTCTTAATAAAGAATAAAGAATAGGATCATTTACCTTTTTTTTTTATCTTTGTTCTTCTAGTTCAGAATAAAGAATAGGACCATTTACTTTTTGTCCACTGAAAATAAAATGATTTTATTTATTCAGATCTGATTACAAACGCATGGCTCTGATACCATTTACGATGATGTTACAGAGATAGAACCAAATACAGACTTACAAACGAGATCAATGTTTTTCGTTCACAAGTTCCCAAAGGCAAGTGAAGAGAATACACACTGCTCTTACTCTAGACTCAGACTACGACACTGATCATAGTGACAGCGAGGATTTTTTTGACTCAGTTGCTATGCATAATATAACAAATAGAATGGAAGCATGATGGGCCTACAAATTTGTAATAGTTAGATTCATGTCTATCGGACCGACAGTGGTGTCACGACTGTTCTGTGGGTTCCAGTTGAACTCCACTATGTTTTGCTTTGTTGTCATGTCTTTCCGTAGAGTCGGTATGGGTCCCCATATGGTTGAGCCTCTAAGGGACAAGATAACAGCTGGAGTCCACCAGCTACCCCATCCACTTGAAGGAATCTACTTTTTAGACCGACAATTGCCTGTAAAATATGACTGGCAACCTTCTAGTTTTAGTATAAATAAAGCCTCTGGATCTTGAATCTTGCCTAAAGACTGCAAACATTTTCACCAAATCTTTGGATCTTGAATGTAAAATTCTAGGATAAGCTTGGTGGAATTAGTATATTGACCACTAAGGGAGGATGTTAAAGTAAATATCATATTACAATGGTCAAATTAGATATTAGACATAGGCATTAAAAAGTCACTTTGAATTTAGGTTATTTTGTGCTCTTATGATTTATTTCACTTTAGTGTGTTTTCAGTCTTATCCCACATGCATAAAGTGGATTGACTTGAATAGCTTGTAGCCCTTTATAAGAAAGCTTTCACTTTCTCATTATATATGCAATCTTGGTTTCCATTAGGTGTTTATGTTACTGTTATAATCATATGTAGAGGATCTACGGTGAATTCTCCAACAAACCCTAATCCAATAAGATAAACAAGTTGAAATATAACCACGCTTAGTGTGTTTTTGGTCTATCCCACAATCATAAAGTGATTTGACTCGACTAGCTTGTAACACTTTATAGAAAGCTTCCACTTTCTCATTATATATGCATTATTGGTTTCTTTTGTGTTCATGTTATCGTTATAATCATAAGGTAGAGGATCTACGATGAATTCTCCAATAAACCCTAATCCAATAAGATAAACAAGCTAAAATATAACCACGCCTTAATGATTAACACGTGAGACTTCAATGTTGATCTACCTTACTCCAACACCTAGGTACTTTGTTATCTAGTGATTTCCTTGTTGTAAATCAAATTAGCAGCTCACAAAACAAAATACACTTGCTGGAATAATCAACTATAATAAATAGCAGAAGCAATACTGGAAACCAAAATCTCATACACGAGACACAAAAATATTCCACCCATCAACTAAGCGTATCATTCCGATAACTTCAAAGCTTACAAGGGCTCCCTTACTGGGAAAATGGCCCACAGAGAAACACAGAAAACTTTAGATACAACCTGCAAACCCTAGCAATCTCTTGGTCTGTTATACAATCTCGAACTTTCACATTTACCGAGATGTAGGCGCCTTTCCTTAAGAAAACCCACGTATATGCGCCAATCTCCACTAAAACTCGCGTACACGCACTCAAAGACTGTATGGCAAGCTTCGTACGGCGTGACCCTGTTATTGCAACTCCAATATGTTGAACCCACTTGTTGGCCCTTGGTTATGGCAGTATGCGAAGATCAAGGAAGAAAAGGGAGAATGCGAACTGCACAGAAGACACAGTGACTGTTATTGGGTCGAAGTGAACAAAAGAGCAGAAAAGATGGAGCGAAGCCCGAGAAAGAAAGTCGTTGGACGAGGAGATCGGGGATGACAGATAAGCAAGGAAGAAGGATCGTGGACAACTCAGCAAGCGGAAAAAGCCACCGTTGGATGCTTTGGAGCACCACGCGAGAAGAAAGGAAAGATAGGCTGGCGAAGCCCTGAAAATATGGATCAAGTTGACCTAGGGTTTTAGACACCTAGGGTTTTGGACACCTAGGTTTCGGCCTAAGATTGTCGGTGAGCTATTGTTATGTATAAATAAAGGTCTAAAGGACCTGGGTCAAGTTGGTAAATTGGGTTGGTATGATATTGTTATTGATCTAGTTGTATTGTTGATGTGAGTGAGTATTGTATTGAGAGAGAGAAGTGTTGAGAGTGAGAGCCTTCTGGTATTGTAAGATATCCAGCTGGGTGCAAAGATCAACCCTGCAACTGGGTGCGCAGGGAGGGGAGAGAAAGAGAGGAGAAGAAAGAAGATCTGCTAGCTAAGAGCGCAGACAAGAACTGTATGCTTTACCTCAATATATTATAGCACAGTTCTGTGGACGCAACCCTAGAGAGAGGGTGAACCACGTATATTTTGTGTTGTGTGTGATTGGTATTTTGTATCTGTCATTGATATACTGTGATTGCAGTACTGTTTTAGATCTGATAAGTAGGTATGCAGAATAGATCTAAGTTGATAAGTGATATATGAATGTTGTGTTGTTCTTGTGTTAGATCCACTTGATATTCCCTTTGGTTGTAGACATCTCTGTCCTGCAACCCCCTCATAACTGCTTCGGGTGAGACTGCATCTACTTTGCAGGTGTTGTCGAAAGGGCCAATAGTTAGGACTTGTTGGTGCGCTCTTGGAGCTGAACCCTGGGTCTACCCCTGTGCCAACACCACTTACGGCTACCTTTGTTCTCTCTTTTCCTTGACCTAATCTCTGGATGGAAGACCTTCTCCACCTATCCAAGATCTCCTTGAATCACAGTCCTTCGTGGTCTAACCCTTTGTATCAAAAGAGTATAAAGTGTGTATCAAGTGTCTCCTCCTTCACCCTTGCCATACTTTTATAATATTGATTATGCCCTAACCCTAATCTCCAAAGTGATTAACGGTTGAGATTACTTCTCACCTCACTTGAGATCAATGGCTATTATTTAATTCACTAATGTTAATTAAAGCATTTCTTTAAATAAAACACAACTCACTAATAAAAGCACTTCACTTTAATAATTCCTTTAATTGAAGTAAATTACCAAGGTAGAAGGGTTTGGACGACTTCCACATGTCTAGACACTTAGACCTATGCAGAAGTGCATGTTCGATGCTACCAACATCAACACTCCGTCTTAGCGAGGAAGGTATTCTGCACCACTCCAAGTTTGTCCCTGAAGAACAAAAACTTCCCTTTAACCAAGGGTTTGGGCAGAATATCTACAACCTGCTCATTTGTGGAAACATATTGAAGCTTGATTGCTCCCTTTTGGATCCTATCTCGGATGAAGTGATCTCAATATGCTTGGACCTATCATGGAATACTGGATTCTCTGAGAGTTTGATACAACTCTGATTATCACAATATATCACTGTATGCTCCAAATCCTAATCAAATAAACATGTAAGCAATTTGAGAAGCCAAATGGCTTCCCAGCTAGCCATACTCGTTGCCATATCCTATGCCTCTATTGAATTGAGTGCTACAGAAGTCTGCTTCCTTCTAAACCAAGTAATCACACTTGATCCCAAGCTGAAGCAACACCCTGAGATGCTCTTTTTGTATACTGCACTCCCTGCCCAATCTGAGTCTGAATATCCCTGCAACCTCACTCCATCACCTCTGATACCTCAACCCATACTCCATTGTACCTCTCAAGTACCTGAGCACATGCTTCGTTGTTATCCAATGTACCTGCCTCAGCTCCACCATGAATTGATTCAAGGTGTTCACAACAAAACATATATCTGGTCTGTGAACAAATACATCAAGGACCCTATCAGCTGCTTGTATATCCTAGGATCCACCAACTTTGAATCTAAAGTGATAGCCTTCTTCAGATTGGTAACCATAGGTGTATCCATTGGTCTATAGTCCTCCATCTTGAATCTCCTCAAGATCTCCACTGCGTACTTCCCTTGATCAAAGAAGATCTCTCTCGATATCTACCATACCTCTAACCCCAAGAAATAATGCATCAACCCAATGTCCTTCTCAAACTCTATCTAAATCTCTTTATACCCTGCTATAAGATCCTATGCTCCTATGAGAAACAAATCATCCACGTACAACACCAAGATGAGTGGATCAACCCCAACAAGTATGAAGTACAAGTTAGGATATGCCTCACTCTCGATAAAACCCATACTTTGCAAGTATTCGTCAATCTTGGAATTGTTAGAATAATGTTGATGTGCTCGTTTAACCATAAGACAATGCTACACCATTGTCACCCAACCATAGGCATAAAGCCACCCCCGAGCACCTTGACCTTTGAGAGAAAGAATGATTCCAGGAAGCCACACCATAACCAACAGATAACCAAGAGAGTGCACCTTCTTCAAGGGTAGAACACAAGAGAAAGTACTAGAAAGACTAAACAAGAGAAAACCGTACAACTGCAGCTGCTCTTGCTCCTCCAAATTTGCGCGTTGTTTCTGAATGGCCGAGAGTGTGTGAGTGAGTGAACAAATGAGCCAAGACGTCCTCTATTTATACTAATCGGGCCAGGTGAACAGGTGTCTCTTCAAGCAGGGCTGACCTATCCTTTTCTGCATATAATACTTCAATATTACTTATTCTACTGAGCCAACTTGTCTTCCAGGGTTTTCACACATCTGTTTAGGGTTTCTCTTGCTTCCGGAATATTTTATTCTAGTCAAAGGTTACATATGGAGGTTAATACCTCCCGGAGGTACCATAATATCAACACTCCCTCTTAGCTAGGGAGGTATTAATGGTCTCAAACACATCGATCCATCTTCAAATGGTATGGGCAAGACTCACATAGTCTTGTAGACCATTCTACAGGTAGCATCATCACGTCAGACATGGCTACACCCATGTGGACCTGCCAATCTTGTCTAGGGGCCACAACCCGCTAGAGAACACTAGAGCTACACCTCGTAGTAGTGTGTATCACCATCGTCGTCAAGGGCTACACCCGCATGACGTGCTCACCCATGGTTACACCCATGTCGTGAGTATCATCATTACTATCAACATCATCTGGTAGCAATCTGGTATCAAAACATATCATCACAATATCCATGAGCCTCATTTAGCTATATTGATGATCCATCTCCACCACCATGTGTCTAGCACCTCGAGTCATTCTTGTCACATGACAAGAATCGTGACCTCATCAGAGCCACATTCACCTCATAGTTTATCCTCTCATAGGATTACTCTGTGAATGCATTTAGCTCGATGTTATCGAACACGTGTGTCTAGCACCTCAGGTCGTTCTTGTTCCATGACAAGAATTATGACCACATCAGAGCCACAAACACCTCACGTTGATCCTCTCATAGGATCACTCCGTGAATGCATTCAGCTCGATGCTATCAGACACGTGGAATTGCACCTCGAGTCTTCAGTCTGTCGAAGACTACGTCGAACACATCTACTTTGGACGTAGATGTTCCCTATCTCGCCTGGTCTGCAGCCCGGTTCCTGTGGAGATAGAGTCGGCCCAATGCTTATCGGGGGTACTCACCTACTCGTGAGTTAACTACTCACCTACTCATGAGTTAACTACTCACCTACTCGTGAGAGTTTCAAGGCCCGATGCAATTCACACATAGGAGATCTAGCAACAACTTGAATCTTCAGTCCATCGAAGATTACATCTGGGCCTATTCCCATATGATCAAGTTCGTCTGATCAATCTTGGAATATTGGCACGATGCTGCAATCATCAATACTCCCCCAGGGAAACATTTGCATTCCTGCCAAGCTTGTCTGAGACAGAGGCTTAGTACAAATGTCAGTTATCTGCTCATTCGTGGATAAGTGATGGAGCCTCACTGCTCCTTCCTGCACCATGTCTCTGATGAAGTCCTGCAATATCCTTCATCTCAAATTATGAAGTCAACTCCCTCTATCTGAGAGAATCCTCGGACCACGCTTTCGTTTGTTGCATGCCCCTTTGCATTCTGCAAAGTGTCACGAAACTATGATGGCTTCTTCTAACTCCCTCTGAATCTAACTCCCTCTCAGATTTATCTCTTATGACTTGCCCGGAACAAGAAACAAGAACAACAAAATCTCCATGGTATCCTCCATGGAAGATATCCTGGAGTCTAGATCAGTAACCAAGAACATCTCCTAAAGGAGATCAACTTCATCTCGTAAGCAACAAATATTTACATAAGAACAAGAATATCTCCTAGAGAGGAGATCAACAAGTGTATCTCTAGCATTAAGGGGTTAGTATAATGATCATAACTTCAATAGATCAAGATGTAGCATAAGATCATAATAATGCCATAATAGCTAGAGACATATCAATTTTAAATAATCAAACCTGGAGTCTTCATTGCTTGTTCCTCTGAATGTACTGAATCCAAGATCATTGCTTGGACAAGGTCTCTTGTACATTCCCTGCAAAACAAACTCATGCTTTTGCTAGATGATATAACATGAAAAGCATATACAAGTGCATACCTTTGAAATTTGTAGTATCGTTCAGCTTGTCTTCTAATCTGAAACTTGACACCATCTTGACAAGAAAAAGTTAGAAACATAACCAAAAAGGTTCAATGATTAGAACAAGCTAGAAACCCTAAAATTTCAACTTTGACCACAAAAATCAATTTTGACCAAAAGTCAACCTTTGACTCAGACTTTTGACCAATCAACCTTTGACTTTGACCCAAAAACTCAAACTTGACGTTTTAGCTGGCTGAGGGCATTGGAGGGTGTGCTAGGCTAGGGTGCACTAGAATACCCAAAAATTAGGTCCAATGCTTCACTTAAGGTGCCCAAAGAGTTGGATTAGGGTTTGTTGCAGCTGCAAAATCAAAAACCCTAGTTACAGCTACAACTGGTGCCACAACGAGCTTAACAAAGAATTGCCATGCTACCTTCCAGTGGTTATACTGTCCTGAAGGTGGTGTGGGCCCATAACCTGTTAGAATAATGTTGATGTGTTCCTTTAACCATAGATAATGCTACACCATTGTCACCCAACTATAGGCACATAAAGCCACCCTTGAGCACCTTAACCTTTGATAGAAAGAATGATTCCAGGAAGCCACACCATAACCAACAGATAACCAAGAGAGTGCATCTTCTCCAAGGGTAGCGCACAAGAGAAAGTACCAGAAAGACTAAACAAGAGAAAACCATACAACTACAGTTGTTGCTGCTTCTCCAAACTTGCGCATTGTTACTGGATGACTGAGAGTGTGTGAGTGAGTGAACAAATGAGCCAAGACGTCCTCTATTTATACTAATCTGGCCAGGTGAACAAGTGTCTCTTCAAGTAGGGTCGACCTGTCCTTTTCTGCATATAATACTTCAATATTACTTATTCTGTTGAGTCGACTTGTCTTCCATGTTTTTTACACATCTGATTAGGGTTTCTCTTGCTTTTGGAATATTCTATTCTAGTCAAAGGTTACATATGGAGGTTAATACCTCCCGCATCTACCATAATAGCAACAAGAATACCATGGCCTGGGTGCTTGTTTAAGTTCGTACAAGGATTTCTTAAGCCTACACACATGAGACTCCCTCCCATGTACCTCAAAGCCTTGAGGTTGCTCTATATATACTTCCTCAATGATCACGTTGAGGAAAGTTGTCTTCACATCCATCTGGTGAATCCTCCACCTCATAATTAAAGCAATAGAAATAACAGCTCGAATAGAAGCATACCTGGCAACTAGAGAAAACGTCTCCTTGTAGTCCACTCCCTCTCTCTAGGAGAACCCTCTCGCCATGAACCTTGCCTTGAACTTCTCAATGCTACCATTTGTAGCATGCTTGATCTTGTAGAGCCACTCAGAACTCACAACTGACTTCCCCTTTGGTCTCGGCACTATGTCCCAAACATCATTCCTCATAATAGAGGTGTACTCCACCATGGCATCTCGCCAAACCTGTTGATTTGTTGCTTCCTCAAAATTGGAAGGCTCGACATCAATGATGCTACTCATAAGCGCCATATAGTTTGAAAACTTCCTCAAAGGCTTGCTCTCTCTAACTGCACTCCTAGGAGCCTCACCAGCATCCCTCAATGTCTGCAATAGCCACACGAGTCTCCTGACAGAACTATATGGGGCTAACTCCTCCCCACTTGAAGTTGGACTCCCTGAACTGGAAGTTGTTGACAGTTGTTGCTCCTCGTCCTCTGTCACTGCTGATGACTCCTGAGATTTCCTAGATGCCAAGTTCTCCTCGAACTTAACATCTTTGCTCACCATTGTCTTCCGTTGCGTTGGTATGAAGATCATGCAAGCCTTTGAGATCTCACTATACCCCAAAATATACCCTTCTGTCCTGAAGGCTCCAGCTTCATCCTCTTCTCCACAAGCACATGGATGTAGACTAGACAACCAAAGATCCCCAAATGTCCTATCTTTGGCTTCACCCCTGAAAATGCCTCCTCCGGAGTCTTGTCCCCCAATATCCTATGAGTACTCATGTTTTGCACATATATTGTTGTGTTACACGCCTCTTCCCAAAGAAACAAAGGCAACTCCTGGTCATGTATCATAGCCCTGGCAGAACCGATGATGGACGAGTTCTTTCTCTCCGCAACCCCATTTTGCTAAGGGTTGTATGAGACTTTCAATTCCCTCTTGATCCCTGCCACCTTGCAGAAATCCTTGAAGTCATTGGAGGTGTACTCTCCCCCATTATCAAACCTCAAGACCTTGATCTTCTTCCCCATCTAGTTTTCCACCCGAGCCCTAAACTCTTGAAACCAACTGACGACCTCATCCTTGGTCTTCATAAAGAAGATCCAGGTTTTCGTAGAAAAGTCATCAATGAATGTCACGTAGTATGACACTCCCTGCACCGATGTTGCTGACATCGGCCCACTCATGTCTGAATGTATAAGATTCAAGATCCCCTTGGACCTTTTATCACTGCTTAGAAAAACAGCCTTGGCATTCTTGCCAAGTGCACACCCTCTACACACCTTCCTATTGCTCAACACTGAACTCTGGAAGACCTGTGACAATCCCCCTCAACACCCTGTAGTGTAGGTGTCCCAACCTCCTGTGCCATAGCTCACATAGGTGATTGTCATTGTCATGTACCAAATCCCGAAATGGATTTCCCTACAACCTGTATAAAGTGCCCTCCCTAACCCCAACGATTACCGCTATGTACGGGATAACTTTCTCTTGACGTATGAGTACTTTCCCTCTTTGAAAAGTAATAACAAAACCCTTGTCCTCCATAACTGAGACTGAGAGCAAGTTCTTCTTCAGTCCTAGTATGTAAAGCATATCCTGGGCATCAAACGAACCTCTTGACTCAAGCTAGAACAAAACTATTCCCTCTCCCTTCATTGCATACTTGGCATCATCACCAAGCTCCACATGAACCCCTGAGTCCCTCTCCATCAGACTGCTAAATAGCTCATGTGCTTCTATCATATGACAAGATGCCCCACTGTCCAAGTACCACGCACTCCTGGTAGCTATGTTGGTAGAAAATCAAAAAATTAGTGAGAAATCTTTCTCAAACTTTGATGCAAACTCATCTAGTTATGTCTCTATTGATGTTGTTGTCTACGTCTTTCCTCTACCATTCTTCTTCTCTAGACACTGAGATCAATGTTACCAGAACCGAACCGGTCATTGAACCGGTCGACCTCAAAAACCAGAACCAAACCGGAAAAAAACCGGTCATTAAAAATACATAAAATATTCAAATTTTTGAAAAACAAATACATATTCATGTGCATCCATGTGAATCCAAACCATTATACACAAATTTGCAAAGTTTCTCATATATATTCATGTGCATCCATGCGAATCCAATTCCAGAATCCAGATTCCAAACCATTATACACAAATTTGCAAAGTTTCTCATATATATATAACAAGTTAAGAACATGTGTTTCCTCTTAAGAGGTCACAGGTTCAAATCTAGAGGGGGGTAGGGTATGTATACCTTCGTAGACTTTACCAGTCAAATCG
>ML785191.1:181053-192878 GCA_009831015.1 Picea engelmannii | reverse complement strand
GAACCGGTCTGAAGCGGTTTAAGGGACCAGTTTGAACCGGTCTGGGCTCGGAACCGGTCGGACCGGTCGGTTTTACCGGTTCCGGTTCGGTTCTGGTAACTATGACTGAGATGCATAATGTCCATTCTTATGACATGAGAAGCACTTGATTTTACTCAAGTCCTTCTTCTTCCCTAGCTGCGATGTTCCTCCATCATTGTTAGCCTTCTTGTTGGAACTCTTCCCTTTGCCCTTCCTAGTCTTACTGACAAGAGCCAAGTTCTCATCACTACTTCCCTGCTTGTTTCCTTTAGACAACTCTCAAGTCTCTTCTTAGATACAATCATCACAAAGCCTCTGCCAATCTAGGAGTTTTTTCTCGAGCACAGACTCCCTTGACAAATGGTTCCTAAGACTTGGGAAAACCATTTAATGCCACATTAACGAGCTCTGTGTCATCCAATTTCTCTCCTATAGCTGCAAGTTGATCATGTACCTAAGTGATCCTCATGAAATAGTTGGTAACATTGTCAGATCTAGACATCTGCACAGATCTGAGTTTATTTCTTAAGACCATCTTCCTATTCATGTTAGTGCTCTGGAATAATCCTACCAGGGTATCAAACATCTATTTAACCGTCTTCTTCGAGGATAAGTGAGGAATTAGATGATCCTTCACTGAATCCAAGATTACTTGCTCATCTTTGATCTCCTTCTCGTGAGCTGCCAAAGCTTACGGATTTTTCGATGGAACACTACTTTATCCACTAACTCCCAAAGGTAATACTCCTTCAAGGCCAAAGTCACTCTTGCTTTCAAAGATAGGAAGTTGGATGCTCCATCCAATTTGTCTTCAACTCTCAAACTTGTTGATGCCATCCCTTAGACCTGAGAAACTGCCTTGTAAATAACTTGTTGCTAAAACTACCCCTGTACTAACCTATATGATCTTGTACGTACCTGTCACCACTACAACCCACGTATGTACGCACCTTTGCTTTCTAAAACCAGCTTATGCACGACTCTATCCAATGAAACCCACGTATGTACATGTTTGTTCCTTCTACAACCCGCATACAGCTCCATACAATGCAAAACCCTAGATCTGCTTTAGTACAGTTGTTTACCTAAAATCCAACCCTTGATTTCTCATTGTTGATTATCGGTCTTCTGAGATCTCCTTGCATATCTGATAGATCTACTATCTACTACTGTGGATCCGAGATCTAGCTTCCTCCCAAAGCATAGGCTTTGATACCATGTTGATCTACCTTACTCCGACACCTAGGTACTTTGTTATCTAGTGATTTCCTTGCTGTAAATCAAATTAGCAGCTCAAAAAACAGAATACACTTGCTAGAATAATCAACTCAAATAAATAGCGGAAGCAATACTGGAAACCAAAATCTCATAACACAAGACACAAAGATATTCTACCCATCAACTAAGCTTATCATTCAAATAACTTCAAAGCTTACAAGGACTCCCTCACTAGGAAAATCACCCACAGATAGGATAATAAAACTTTAGATAGAACCTGCAAACCCTAGCAATCTCTTGGTCTGCTGTACAATCCCAAACTTTCACGTTTCCCAAGATGTACGTGCCTTTCCTTAAGCAAACTTGCGTATACGCGCCTGTCTCCACTGAAACTCGCGTATACGCGCCTGTCTCCACTGAAACTCGCGTACACGCACTCAAAGAATGTACGGCGTGACCCTACTACTACGACTCCAATCTGCTAAACCCACTTGCGACTACCTATGTTCTTTGTTCTCTCTTCTCCCTGACCTGATCTCTAAATGGAAGTCCTTCTACACCTATCCAAGATATCCTTGAATCACAACCCTTTGTGATCCAACCCTCTATGTATGAAAAGAGTATCAAGTGTATCAAGTGTGTATCAAGTGTCTCCTCCTTCACCATTACCATGCTTTTATAATATTACCCTAATCTCCAAAGTGATTGATGGTTGAGATTACTTCTCACCTCACTTGAGATCAATGGCTATTATTTAATTCACTAATGCTAATTAAAGCATTTCTTTAAATAAAACTCAACTCACTAATAAAAGCACTTTACTTTAATAATTCATTTAATTAAAGTAAATTACCAAAGTAGAAGGCTTTGGATGACTTTCACACGTCTATACACTTAGACCTATGTGAAAGTACCTGTCCAATGCTACCAACATTAACATTCAAGAGATTGTGCAACACAAGTATAGGTGCAAAAGAATGAATAAACTACTTAAATAAGATGATGTTACAAATGAGGAAGGTGGTGTATTTATAAAATTATACCAGTTACAAATGAGGAAGGTGGTGTATTTATAAAATTATACCAGTTACAAATGAGGAAGGTGGTGTATTTATAACACTCCACTAGGGTTAAGACACTAGCCCCAAGGAGTAGGCTAGCCCGACCTTACCCTAAAATACAATAAATTACAATAAAGTGTAATAATTGGTGTAACAACCCACAATTACCCACAAGTCAGCCTATAAAAGGCCTCAACTACCCACATAGTGGGCTGGCACATGGACACAAGTGAAGATTAGCCAAAATATCTCAACAATAATCTAGTCTGCATCACAAGTATCAGGCATTGCCCCACATTGTTCACAAACACTGAGATTTTGAACAGGAGGGGAAACAAGTATGGCATTTCCCTACTCTTCTGGCAATTGTTATATTTACCCAACTGTGAGGTGTGCATGCCAGAATCCTCAGCTCCCATGTTGAACATTTATCTTTAAAAGTATTCTTGAATTTGGACTATTTTAAGTGAAAAGATTATTCTATTGAGTTCTAAATGTATTTTACTGCTTGCAGCTGTCTTAGACAGAGATGGTGAGCCTTACAGAAAAGGGAGATGCTTTATCTTCTTGTAGTGGGTCACTACGAGTCAGAGGATTATCAAAGGGGCAGATGATATATAGAGTCTAGACCAAGCATTACAGGTTCGTGTATTGTCACAGATCCAATTTTATGTAATATTTCTAGTACATTTTGTCCAAAACCTAGCAGTCATATTTACTAGAAAGGGCATATTTGAGGTTCCAGCTTGATGTGAATGTTGTCCATGTAATTGGTGCGGTTGAATGCATCAAGGAAATTTAAAGTTTCCATGCACAGCTGTAGCAGCATTGTATAGAGTGAATTTCTTGCAAGGCACTTGAAACCCTTCATAATCCACTGAAACAACTCTGCATTAGTTTATCTCATTTGTGATGGTTCTGTCAAAGATTAAAATGATAAATCTTAGTCTATAAAGGCCCTGTTAGTTAGCCCAGTGGGTTAGCTCGAGTGGTTGAGTGCTGTGAATTACAAGCAGGAGGTTTCGGGGTCAAGTCCCCAGGCTGGCTGCCTCTGTAGATATTATTCAGCCTCACTTGATGTCCCTGCCAGGTTAGGTTGCCAAAAATGCAACCGGCCGGTTTACCTCCCATATACCATCCTCGAAATGAAGTGAAGTACCTGGAGGGTTTCCCGGGATGTGTATTCCATCGGAAAAAAAAAAAGGCCCTGTTAGTTTAGGGGGTATAGATGTCAATATATAGTGATATAAATCATAAATAGTCAGTCCTTACAATAGCTATATGTTTATTTGTATTAGTTAACACAGATAGCTCCAGACTTCAGACAAGCATTGACATGAAGGAAATTAGTTGAAGAGGAAATTACAAAAGGTTAGGATGAAAGATCGCAGAACATTAAAATCATTCATTGTTCATATTACATGCATGCTCTATTGATTGGGCCATACTATTTGAAATTACTAGTTTGTAACATAACTTGGGAATGATTTATGAAGCGATAATTGCAATCTGTGTGAATACTGAACTTTTATTAAGGTATCTGGAACGAACAATTTGATCTCTTGAGGATCTTGCTTACCTTCAGTTGCCTCCCCAGTCAATCTGCATCTTTCTACGATTCAAGGACAATAAACTGCTATTTGTGGATGCATTGTGTAATGAATTGCTATTTGCATATTAGTCAAATATGATATAAAACTAAAAACTGCAAGTTGTTGGTCTATTAATGGATTTTATACTAGTTGATAAACATGTATGGAATTCTCATATGACTGAACAGGAAGCAAGGAGTTCCCATGGAATTCTCATCGGTGACAATTAGATCCCATGGACCATTACTCTATTTATAAACATAGGTGGAAGAGTTATACCTGTCATCATTGATGCTGCTGTCTGTTTCTGCTGGACCAGTGGAATAAAAGATCTCACATTAGATAATAAGTTGCTGGATTTCTGGTTGCTCTTTGTTGGTGAAATCTGACTCACATTGCTGCGATAAGCCTGTGTATTGTGATTTCTTAAAACATTCTTCTTGACAGATGAACCGTATCTTTTCTTGAACTCATTCACTGGTACAGAAGGATCTCTGTTCTCCTTCTCGAAACTAATCTCCTGTACGTTATTAAAAGAGTAAGCATAATTTTGGTTCATAGAAGCTTTGTTTGAGAGCAAGTTTGATCCTGCATCAACGGAATTTGTGCTGATTCTTTCAAAGAACCTTCCACCTGTAGGAGTTGTTCCTGGTGAATTTTGTTTTGCTGAGCTGCTATCCATCAGCACTTTCTTGGCACTCAAAACACTTTTCTTAGTTGATGATCCAAATCGATTTTCAACCTGTTTCATTGAGATTGGATGATCCATCTCCTCCTCAACACCACTTTCCTCTTCAATACGAAAACATCCAACATGCTCTTTGATCATCGGAACTTGCTTTGAAAAAAAGTTGGAGTCCTTGTCCATGGAATTTATCCCTATTCTCTCACAGAATGTTCCACCTGAAGGAATCAATGATGGCGAATTATTGATCTTTGTTCCATAATCCACAACTCCATTGAACCCTGAACTTGTCTGAAATTTATCTGTTGGCAGCCCATGTGCTGCCATGTAAGCGTCACTCATTGCATATATTTTCTCCCAATATTCTCCAGAGCATTCCTTGTGTCCTTGAATTCCAATGGCATGAGACCAACGAGCATCTAACGGCGTAAGTGTTCTACACTTCGAGATTTTATTAGGGGCTGGAGTCATCAAACCTGCAGGTAAAAGCCTGCGGGCACCCTCTGTGCAATGATTTTGGGAACTTGACACTTCAAAACTAGACCGAAAAGGGTGAGATTTTAATGAAACAGCATGAAGGTGAGACTGGCCCTGTAAACAAGCAGTACAGGTATTATTGCTGGTAGCTTGAAAACACATACTATCAACACTCACTTGAGACAACCCTGTACAACCAAAAGCACCTTCATTGGTTGTGGAATATGATATACATGAAGGTGAGCTTATCTTGACATTTTCACTCCCAATCCCACACTTAAACACTGCCAGATCTGTCAAAGACAGCCTTGGGTAGAGTCCCATCCTTGTAGAATATTCCTCCAATATAAGCTTTTCCCTCTGCTGATGTTCACTGTATCTGAGGGATTGTTTTGCATCCTTCTCGGTTTGAGAAGACAGAAGGCTTGGACTTTGTCGATCTGGAAAAGCCTCTGAACTGTTACTTCCTGCGCAAGAAAAATCTTTCAGTAAAGGAATATTTATTATGTTATCATGCCTCTGCTCAGAGTTTTCCGTATCAAAATTTCTTTCTGAATCAGAAGTGTGGGGTTTAGCCACTCCAATTCCACCATTTGACAGCCTTATAGATGTGTCGTAGTCTAAAATCTTTGAACATGACTCAGTTTGCCATAACCTTGGTTGGCCAGCAGAGTGAAATTGCTGTTGTGCCTGACCACTTCTTTTCTGATATTTAGGCCATGAGTTATACTGTAGCTCCATACCTCCCTCTTCTTTCACCTCAACCATGTTTCCGGAAAACTTGCCACTGCTTAGAAGAGTTCTATCCATCAATTCAGTGCCACCATCCACAAGTTTCTTACTAGGGGCATTGCACGAGGTTTCAATCTGCCCTTCAGCAGCCTCATCTGGACTGGAAATTGCCAAAGCAGAATCATAAGCTCCTACTCTGCCTTTGGAAGCCCATGGTTTCTGACAGAAGAAAAAGGGTTCATCTACTTTTTCTGTCATAGACATTAACTCCGAGTCTTCTGGCATCTGTGTCACACTATTCTCCTTACCCCCTGGTGAGATCTTGGCACTTATATCCACTGGAGATGCTGACCTTCCTCCCTTCAGATTTTGGCCTTCATTTCCTTGTGATGGAAGCTTTACAGATGACCCCAACAAACCTCGGAACCTGCTGAATGATACAGCCTCCAAACACTCCTGTCCACCCGGATTCACCACAACATTACTGCAATTATTAGTTTCTTTCCCTAAAATATTTTTGCAACAATCCACGCTTCTGTTCCTCAATTTATTTGCTAAATCTCCAGTAATATCACTTCCACTTTTGTGCAGGATGTGACATGACAATCCCAAAGCTGAGTCAAATGAAGCTGTCCTGTGATGGATAAAGCCCAAATTTGAAGGATTGACCTTCTCATATTTATCTCTTTCTTCGTATAAAGCTGTATCTGGTTCATCTTGGTCAGGTATTTTTTCATTAGGACAAACGGACATTTCTCCAAGACCCATTCCAATAGCATTGGCATCCTCCCTTTCACATCTCAACGGAACATCTATAACAGTTATGTCACTGGTATTGGCTTTCAATGACAACTTATTACCTCTTTCTTCTATAGAAGGGCTATGTGGAACATCTTGAACCAGTCCATTACCTAACAAATTAGCAATGACAGAAATTGGACGACTTCCCTTGTCACTGAATACTGACCTTTCAAACACATAACTACGTTTTGAGGGCTGAGGAGCATCAGACAAGCCGCTTTTGCCACAGTAACGAGGATTGGAGGGTATCTCTTGAACCAAAGTAGGCGTACTTTTCGAATTGTCATCTAGTAAATCGACCTTGCCAGAAAAGATTTCTTTGCATCGGAATGCTCCCATCTCTGGAGGTGTGCATGTTGTGTTACTGATTAAGGTTGTATCTATTGGTAGGGTATCCATGCTCTTCCGATTTTCTAATGGCCTTAAAACAGATGGCACTTCTCCTTCAGCACCTTCTTCAACCAAACAGAAATTATCCTTAAGTTGATTCTGAAAATCCATTGGGTGTTCTTCTTCTCTCAGTTTTAGGTGAGTACCCTCAGTCATATATGAGATTTCATGCCGATGGACATTTTCATTTGCATTCGGGATCTCCTGCTTCTGGGCAATATCAGTCAAATTTGAGGTCTCTAGCTGTTCAGCATCACAACTGTCAGCACTTCTTCGACAACCATCCTTTGGAACTGGCTCTCCTCCAGTGCATCTTTTGACATTTTCCGAGGTGTCTTCCTCTTGAACATTCTTATGATAATTATCTTCTGAACCTCCACAATCTGGTTCCAAGGATGCATATGTCACCTCTGATTTCTTTGTGGTTCCTTCTGCGCAACCAATATCATCTCCTTGAGCATTATCCTTGATTTGTGAATGGTTCATTACAGGTGATGAGTGATCTTCATTTTGCAATTGTTTCGTTGCAGGAGATAAATTGACTTCAACTTGAGATTCAGCAACAACGGGAGATGACTTGTTTCGACTCTGAGATTTGGTCATCATTGGTGATGCCGATAACTGATCTTCAATTTCAAATGCAGTCATCAAGGGAGATGACTTACCTCCAACCTGTGGATTGGCCGCTGCAGCAGATGACAATAACTCCATCACAGGCTCTTCAGAGACCTCAAGCCCGCTGCCGCCTTTGGCACTCGCATTCCTCCTCGTTCCCCGAGGCTGCCTACATCTCACAGTGGTTCTCCTCTTATCAATATCTTTCTTTGCACTGAGAAGAACCTGGCACTGTTTTGCCCTCGAGCGCGTAATTCTTCCCACAAACGGCGACACTGCATCGTTCTTTTTCTCCTTAGCCCCTCTCCTGTTTGGCCTAACACTGACCCCCTTCTCCACACCCTTAACATTTTCTACCTGTGACCCGACGTTTTCTTTATTTCCGCCCAGCTGGGCATCAAACAGGCCCTGCTCATTTCCTCCATGCCTTGAATCAACCAAGTGCCGTCTCTCCTCATTTTCGACATGTTGAGCATCTCCAAATCCCTGTTCCTCCCCCTTCACCTCCTTCTGGGCATCCTTAACTGGCCCTTTGCCTTGGTCTCCGTCAATTTCCCGGGCCGCCACAAAACCCTCCTCCACAAAACCACTTTCCTCGACTCTCGGTTTCTTAGCAGCAACAACCTCAGGACATGAAGGACGATCGACAGAGGCCGAAGCCCTCTTTCGCTTGCACAAAAAACCACCATAGAGCTCAGAAAACCGTTCTTGTTCTGAAAGACATGGGACAACCATGAACCCAAAAAAGAATTACAATCCATACCATTATTTCCAGAACTCCAGAGACTAAAATCTAATTTGCTATACAATTGAACTTGAAAACATACCTCTGAAGCTGTTGACAGAATCCTGGCGATGAACCCTCGTCCCACCTGACCCAATTCTAAATACACTGTAAGAAGGACGCCTACTGGGAAAAATGGGTATTTCTCCTCTCTTCCCGCTGATAGATAACCAGGGCGGAGGATCGAAACCCTTGAGGAATACATTGGACAGCAGTGCTTCGTCAAACAATCGCTGATGGGATTCGAACTCGAGAGCTACTTCATTCTTGAGGTCAAAAATACGCTGTAAAGCTAGTTCCTCCACTGTTAACGCCTCCATTATAATCGATCGACGTTCACCTCTCTATCCATCAATCCAAGACAGATTCAGAGAGAAACACCACACCAGCACTGACCTGCTACCCGCCTCCTCCCAATCGATGGTCACTTCACACCGGCTATAGCGGGTCGTCTCGGGAAAGCCACCGGTCGTGGATGATCTCAAAATTTAAATTCTTTCATATAGCCGTTTGAGGGAACACCATTACAAGCAGGCCAATTGGCCACATAGCCTTGGTCCCATGTGGTTCAATGATAATTTTCCTACGCTAACCCTTTCAATCTCTAAAGCAAAGAAGCCATTTAAAAGAACATCTACAAGACAATGATGAATGAGAAATCGTTATTTGTGACCCTAAATCGATTACCAAAACATTGGAGAACGATGTGTATCAATGACAACAAAGATTCTCCACATTTAAAATTAGAAGTTTAAACATTCTATGATTTAGATTTTTTTTCCGAAAATCATCACTAAATTTGGTTATAGAAAAATTGTTAGAATTATAATTTTTCATTATTAAATTTGTATTTTTATTGTAAAAATAGATTCAATGTTTTTATAAACTCCTATTGCAATTAGATTGTGCATTCTCAATAATTGATATATGCAACTCCAACTATTTTTTTAAATTTTTACCCAGATTTTGGACAAAAATAAACAGAAAAAAAATGATCCGAAATTACCAAATTGTAATATGTTTAGAGTATGATACATTCAAAATTATTCATTGTGTTTTTATTAAACATTGTGTAGTTTTGATACTATGATATTCTAGTGATAGTCATGAACTATTATACAATTACTTCGTGGATTTATGAATTTGCATCAACCAAGAATAGAGGGGTAACTGGGGAGACAATTCCATCACAAACATGCTTAAGAGTCCCTTGCATCTTGGATCTACCATCAATATATTTATCATCACAAGAGCAATGAGTTGTACATATTACAATGTGTGAGAGATGGAAATAAATAACATATACATCAAGATAGGGGAAAGGAAAAAAAAATTGCCATGTTTGAAGCAGTCAAGTCAAGTGATGATACATCAAGACATGAAAATGAAGGAATTTTCAAAGAAATTATTTGTCAACATGTCAATTAGTGCATTGAAAAGATTTAGTATTTACTACATGAAGTTAGTCAAAAGAAGCCAAATTTTACTATGCAAGGAATATAGCTCCCTTGTTCTCTTGTGTTAGATATGATAGAATTTATATCCAAGGCAAGAATGTTGGTGATTATGCACAAATTTAGTTACTTGGTAAGGATGTTTCTCTCACCCAACAACTTAAGTTTAAATCATATATGATTCATAAAGTTGCCTTCAATATGTTGAAAACATTGAAACAAATGCTATCTACTATTTATGCAGGCAAACATTTTCGAGTCAAGATACTGTACTTGCAAGCTTTGGATTTGGGTAGTGCCATTGATATTTGATTAAAAACTTCAAAAAAATGTAGTTAACAAGCTTAGGTAAACACTGAAAAAACATTTTATGATAAGTTAAAGAAATCAAAATATCAATGTATAGCATGTAGAGAAAGTCATAGGAAATTAAATAAAACAACAAAAAATGGCACTCTGATTAGAAACATAAAATCCATGCAAAAATAAGAACATGTACTAGACCTAAATTAGATCTAAGATGTAATCAGATGAAATCAAGGAATGCTATATAGTTCCCATGTATATGCCAAGAATCTAAGACTGTGCAAAAACATTGAATCTATGTGACTTTGTTCCAGTTGCAATATGCAAAGTTGGAGCTGATCATATCCATTATAATGGCTAGTTATTTCCAAGAAATGATGACAAATCAAATCCCATGAAATCATTTCACATAGACAAGTAATAAAAGCCCTAGTTGAATAGTCTGAAGTTGATGCGCATGGTGTTAACAAAGAGGGCTTGCGTCACTTTAGCTAATTGAATAGTAGTTTATTTAACTAATGTTGCATATCATGGAATGTTATGGTTCATTATTTTATATTATTATTTCCATGTCATTTTTTACTATTATACTATGCATTATTTACATATTTCTAGCAGTGTTACATGACACATTTTGTTTATTTGTTCCCCTACCTTTTTATTACAATGCCATTGTTATTACAATAGGATTTTGGAGTAGAACACTGATTATTATAACATCTAGTCATAAATACCAAGTCTCCAACCTTTTTTTTTCCACGAGAAATTATCTCGATATATATTAGAGATATATATCATTTACATTCACTGTATCCAGTCTAGCACAGCAGCCATTACAAATTTCGTCCCGGAGACCCAGCAGGGTTTGACCTCGAGACCTCCTCCCAACACTTGGAGGAAGATCCTGTCTTTACCAATCGCGCTGGACTCACGGGACTACCAAGTCTCCAACCTACTAGTGCAATATGTGCCTTATTGGTAAAGATAGAACCGATTGGATAGTTGCAACATAACCACTTAGAAGCATTGAACCATCAACATAATGCGTTAGAAATCCAAAACTAACTAGACCAAAAGAAGCCTAAACCTACATAAGTACAAATTTATCGTGTTGTGAAGGTGATTTTTGCTAGCTCGGACCTATGAAAACAGGCATACTTATTCACCATAATTTGTGGATATATTATTGACTTAAGATCCATAGTAGTTTTTTGGTGATTTGCAATGCTTGTATATCCTTTTTAGATTTCTCTCCTTTCTTCAAAGACTAAAGATCCTTATTATATCATATCTACATGACAATTTTGTAACCTACTTAGATTTTATTTTTAAGAATTTTCTAGCAATAAGACATTATGTAAAATACAGTGAATGGTATGTTGCTTGAATTCATTCTTTGAGATAGGTATTGCAATATTTTTCAAGGAAGAAGCTTCTTGAGTATTATGAAGCTATTAATTGTTCAAAATTTGAAATTGTTCATATGTTTTTAATAATTTTAATTCTTCGTTAGATTTCAAAAGATTATATGTGTGGTAAGTTGAGCTATTTAGGGGGAACAAAAACTTAGTATCATGTAGAAGCATCATATCCATTGTCACAGGGAACTATTTTGATGTTTAAGTAGTTACCTTGGTAAGGATATAACCCATAACCAAACAAACAAATGCAAGCATCAAGAACTAAACC
>ML785191.1:139975-152923 GCA_009831015.1 Picea engelmannii | reverse complement strand
AGCATTTTCATCAAACTTTTCTTTAGTCTCACAAGACTAGTTTTGGATTAGTCAACAACCCTGACTTGAAATAATCATAACTTTGTACCTGTAATGAATAAAGATCTAAAACTGATACACAATGTTCTTCAGTGTGTTTTCTACAATTCCTCCAAGTGTCACTTCTTGGAACCTCTCAGTAAAGGAGTTGTAGCAAAAATGACATACCTTGCTGAATTCTGGCTTATTCTAGAGAGCGACCTTGTAGAGCGTGCCCCACACAAAATATTTGATGAATTGATCTAAACCTATTACAAAACATACTATAGACTATCCCTTAACCAACACATTTGGTCTCACTAAATTTGGATCTGTTATGAAGAAGTTATGACGTTTTTACCCGAAACACTTGATTTTGACTAGTTTCAGGACTGACCACAAACCCTATTTTCCACGGAGTGTAACTCCCAAAATACAATGACTCACAAGCTAATTTTTTTACCACAGATACTTGGATATGTTTTATCACTTGCATAGCAATTTCACAATCTGAATCATTATAGAAAAAAAGTTATAGCGAAAATGGTGAGATGACTTGTAAATAACATACTTTAGAAAGCACCATCAAAAGAATTTATCCTTCCTTGCATTTCAGCCTTATTTTCTTCACCTTCACTCAGAATTTTGGTTTAGATATCCTTGGTTACCTCAGACACATATAGATATTCAATATGCTCAAGTGTGTTTCAAATGAGAGAGCCTTGCCTCTTATTTATACTCTCCAAGTAACTTCCTTAAACACATCTTCTAGGTCACTTGGCCCACTTTCCTTATTTTAGGGTTGGGTCCACTTCTATTTTCTCCATTAAATTTATTATTGAAATAATTTATTTTGTATTCACTTCGAATTATAATACACTCATCACTTTACTTTATTATTTACCTTTTTAAAATCTTTTAAACCACTTTGACTACTTTGACCTTTTGGGGCTTCTAGATGGCATATAAGGGTCCTCCAACTTTGTAAGGCCATAACTCTCAAACCATGAGGAGTTATGTGACATTCTACATACCACCCTTGATGACTATAATCAACCCATGCTTCCATAAATATGTGAGAAGACTTCTCCACCAACCACTTACATGCATCCAATGATTGGTTTGATAAGTCAAAGGAGGTGGATGGATTTATTTAAGGCACATGGTGGAAAATAGATGATTTCTAAGGTTGACACTTGCCAATAGATGGTTTAATTTCCCATAGGCCTCCTTTCCTCTCCCCACAAGTGGAATCATAACCCCTCTAGTGCTCTTTTTGCAACTATCTTGGACCGTTTCATATTATATTCAAGCATTAATATTTACGTAGATTTAGTTCACCATATCAATCCTAATAGATGGTTCTTATATGTATATTTACATCATGCATACATATTCATTCACTAGTCAGTCCTTGGCCTTGAGCTCTGCACTAGGAAACCATACTAGCATATTTACATCATTTACAAGTGGGGTCATTTATTTAAGCTACATGGCTTGACTCTTGTCATTATAAAATCACATTTACAATTTATACATAGTTTGATATAATACATGCAAAGGGTCAAAACTAGGGTATTATAGGGTTTTAACAAATATCCATGTTAGTGAAAGTGAATGTTTCTCTCTTATGATGTGTTAGTTGCAATAGAAATTTGGAAAAATAGTAATATATTAATTAGGAGGGATTATTCAAGGTACATGTAAAACTTATTAAATTATGGTGTAAAATTATGAAACATAGGAAATCAAAGAAACTTTTGGAATATATAAATATTATTTATAGAAAATTTGTATAACCCCCCAAAAAATAATGTTCTTCTAATAGTAGGATGTTACGTTTCCACTCAAATATAATGCATATATTCATGATAAGATGTCAATTTAGTATCTAAATGATAAAATTACTTCAAACAAATGTTCAAAATTGTAAATATAGTAAGTTTTTATGTTCCAATTTTTTATTTATATTTTTATGTTAATTTTTAATATTTTTTTAAAAAAGTCAACGAAGCCCTAAAATTACGAGGTTAAGTGTCAAGATCATGTTTGAGGTCCTTAACATAATCAATAAAAAAAGTAATGTGTAGATCTTGGTCTACAGTTGTCCATCATACAATTTCTTTTCTAGATGGGTAAGGAAATAAAAAGTTACGACTAAAACAAAAGACCTTTTTAGAATTATTGTATATGTAAAAATACAAATCTACTAGAAATAGAAAATATTTTTTTTCTTTAAAAAATATATATTGTAATTTGCATATAGAGATCTATAAGAATGTATGTTTTCATCAATAATGAATATGTGGACTGCATTTAAAATGTTGTTGAAAATAGATATAATAGTAGGGAGCTAGAAAAAAGAGTATGTTTTTGTTTATGCGTCTTGAACCACCGGGTTCATCACTGTTAAGATAAAACTAAAGCATCCAACACGTAGGGAAAAAGGGATAATCCTACCTATATTTTTGAATTTTACAAGAATGCATGCACGCTATTAACACATGTGCATTATGTTTACATAAAATATTAAACATGTAAATCTCCCTCACCTTGATATGTTTCCAAATAAAATATTTATCATTAAACCATCTTTTAAGGGAATAGGACATATTTTCCTCTCTTGGCCATAGTTACTTCAACTAGGCCCATATCCTTTGTGAAAAAACACTTATTGGCACCTGGAATACCACTCAAAGATGAAAGACCCCACATAGAGGGAATGCATCATGGATGGAGGTCTTGTTCACAACACTTTAGGCTAAGAATGCCATTTTTTCTGCATAAGGCCCTTGTTTCATAAATAATCTATTCATCGCATCCTTATCCCACTTGGAAGTGAATGATACCCTATAAAGTTCATATGTGGTGGTTTGAGAACTCATCCATGGTGCTTGAGCACGATAAACAAGTTTTAGGGTCAAAGCCTCTTGTTTCCTTCCCTCAACTATGGTCAAGGAGCGCCCAAGACCCATCCATGATTCCCAAGACCTTGTAATGGTGCCCATAGTCAACTTAGATGCAAAATAATCCATGGAGAGGGCTTGGGTCATCATTTCTATGTGTTTTTCATTGTGCTTGAGCTAAAAAAGGTTTAGTTAGGGATTAAGGCCATTACCCCCCCTAACCATGTTTATACCTTGAAACCCATTTCTAGTACACAAAACCTACTCATGGTGCTCGTATCCCACTTGAAGGCATATAAAGGACTTGTTTGTTGGTTTAAATAATCGTTCAATTTTGGTGAACCTGAGAATATTTAATAATATCTCAAGGAACTTGCATTCCTTCCTTGACCATGGTCATGCCCTCATAAACCATATGTGGTGCACAAAATCTCTTAATGGAATCCATATCCAACTATGATGCCAAAGACCCCCTAGAGAGGACCTATGTTGTGGTTTTCAAGCATTGTTCATGGTGATTGAGACAAATAAGTTATTTTTAGGGCCTAAAGCCCAAGTGTTTTCCTCCCTTAACCATGGCAATTGAGCTTGAGGAGGTTCATTTAGAACACAATCCTTTATCCACCACCAACCATGTTTAGGCCTCAAGACCCATTTCCACTACACAAAACGTATTAATGGAGGCCATATCCCTCTTGGAGGCTAAATAACCTTGACCATGGCCCCAATAACCAATTGTTGTGTGGAACCAAGCCACACTCATGTTTACGACATCTACTATGGTTTAATTATGGTGCTCGTATCCCTCTATTAGGATAGATATACATTATATAGGTCCCATGTGGTGGTTCAAGGATGTGGTGATGGTTGTTATCACTGAAAAATCGTCTGCAACATTGCACACAATGGTTGAAGAAAGAAATCAATTCCAACAACAATTAGTACACCTACAACATCAAAATCCATCAAAAAGGCATAAAACTATACACTTGGTTCAAAAATTAAAGTGCACAAATTCACCAAAGGAAGAGCGCGCACTGTGCGCATAATACGTAGGCTAATAGAACCCTAAGAGTGCATTGTGCGTAAGATGCACGACTATCTACGAGAAAATCCGCTCACTTCTCATGAACGACGCATTTATGAATCTTGTCGGCCTCTCAAGCACTTCCAGTCCGACCCCCAACACGATTTGACACTCAGATCTGAGCGAAATCTATCTTGGAGGCTGGTCAAGGGCTAGGAAGTGCCCTAAAAGGCCCCTTGTTCACACTATGAACCAGTTGTATCTTGCCATGAATGGACACTATAAATATGTTCCATGGGTGTGCTAGAAAAATAAGAACTTCAAGGTATTGTTACGCTAGAAGAATTCTTCTTGTAGAATCCTCTTTTCTCTTTGAATCATTCAAGCATTATAGCAAGAGACATTCCACTCACCTCTTGAGAAGATTTGCATTGTATTTCTTCACCATTGTTACTTTCCATTGTATGAATAGAAGATCTATGTATTAGGGAACTCAAGAGCCCTCCCAAGGAGGAAGAGGGGATTCATAAGTCCTTACCTTTTTCTACAGTGCTATCCTATCAATACATTGATCCATTGGTAGCTATATGATTGTCATTTTTTGTTTTTCATGGTTCTAGTTCTTGCAAGCTTCTCTAACATTTATTTATTTTTATTTCCTTATTTCGTGTGTATTTGGTTATCTAATCAACTCACAAACCTCTGTCTTGTTTAGTTGACTTAACTAGGCAAGAAAGTGTTGTGTTTTTGCTCACCCATGTGACAAAACCAACACAACAGATTGGCGACCATACTGGGGATTGCAAATCAAATTCCTCATTATTTAAGTCTTGAGAGAACTTCTTTCTATTTGTTTGGATATGTTGGTACCAAAACCGGCCTAATCCAGTCTTCCAAAGTCATAATTCAGAGCCAAGGAAAGATAATTTCACTTTGAAATTTTTTTCCCAACGCGTGATAGGAAGTGTGCGGATTTCGAGGCACACAGATGTGCATTTTGCACAATTTGTGCTCTGTGCACGTGAAAACCTTCATAACTCCGCGCATTCTGCGTGCTTAGCGCGATTTTCAAAACTACAACCCGCGCATAAGTTCAGTTTTTGCAAATTGTAAGGGTTTTTATGAGTGGTTTGAGGGTTCAATGCTTTCAGATTTTAATTTCCTACACTTTGTAAATAAATTACACTTCACTTAGATTCCTTTCTCACAAGAAATGTTAGCTAACATAAGCACACAGGGGTAAAAGGAATCACAATTATTCTCTTTGCTTTGTTGCCACATGGATGGATCATTTGGCATTTAAAATTTTGAGTAGAAGTTATTGTTTTTTCAAACACAATCAACTAATTTTGGACTAGAAATCAATTTTAACCCTCAAGTATGCTCTTCCCCCGCACCCTAGTGTGATCTCGAGAATCAGAAAAGGTGGTTGAAAGGAAATTTTATCTCCCTTAAAAATTCATTAGGAGAGGACAAACCCCCCCTAGGGTACCTCTTAGTTTTGAAATCATCTTAAAGCTTTGTAAGGGCCCACATATGCCCACATGTTTGAAATCTTAGGATGGTTTCTAAAAACTTTCTTAGTCTAGACAACACTCTAGGAAAGTTTAAAAGATCAAGTAACGGGCCCACACATGCCCACATGTCTACAATCCTAGGATAGTTTCAAAATCTTTCTAACTATAGACAACATTATAGGGAGTTTAAAGGATCAAGTAAGGACCCATATGCCCACATTGCTAGTGCTCTAGGGCTTTAAATATTCCGCAAGGTTGTACCAAAGAAACATAGCAAGCTAGGTAAGAAGATTTGTAAGGACCACAGGAAGTCCACATGCTGCAATCTCACACCTAACTTATTAAAAATATTTTTTCACACTTTTTCACTTTCTTGCACACAAAGCCACTCCTCACACACATTATTTCTATTAGAATAGTGGAGGTCGAAGTAAGCTTTCTTTTTAAGTAGCCACAAAGTATTTCAAAGGAATTCCGAAAGATTCGACTACCTCTTTAGAAATTATACACACCAATTTAATTCAAAGGATATTGGTCCATGACCCCAATCTCTTAGCCCATTCCATCTAAACATTTTCTAAAACCGCACTAAATTTTCCTCCACAAGAGGTGCCTAAAGAAATTTTTATTCTAGGTAGGATCTCGGGGATAGGCATCCAAATAACCCCCCATTACCAGGTTCTCACATTTTGAAACAATAGAAGTTGAGAATAGGGATCCTTCAAATCCTCCAAGTCAAGTGTTCCTATACCATAAGGCAAGGAGATACCCGTGAAGGGTCAAAGGCCGAGGCTTGGTTGTTCTGCACAACGCTCCTTGAGTCACCCAACTCTTGTGAGGGTATCCAGCCCGTGACCCATTTTTAGGGCGAAAATCTAAATGCTGCACTTTGACCGAGATACTTAGTGGCCAAACATAGGATATCTACCCAAGTGGCGTTTGTGGGCTGCAATCACACCTTGATCATATTTTTTGTGGCTATTGGGAAATATCGCTAGCTCTTTCGAGATATGCACCCTCTACCCCTCATTATAATTGATTACTTCAACCTTCACTAGTTCCTCTTTTGATGGATTCAGACCCCACTATCGAGTACTATTGGAAGGCCCAGTTCTAAATCGAGAGGAAGGACTATAAGTCTTTTAGGATACAAGATTTTATTTTTTTTCTTTTCCCCCCCACGCAAACAAAATAAACCTATCCACATGTTTGTTGAATACATGCAATTGTGAGTTATACTATTTTGTGAAGTTAAAAAATATAAAAATCACTTTTTCATTTATTTCTCTTGTCACCATTTTCACACATTCACTTTTCTAGTTGGAACCATAGGGGAACCACAGAATCCCCGCCGTTCTAAACGCTTATAGAATCTCCCTCCTATTCTAGGAGAAGTCCCTAGTCTTTCCAACTCACCGGCTCAACCATCTCACACCCCAGTGAGTGCTACTGTATTGGGATCAGATTTAATTGGTTACACTTTGCTTGGGTCAAATATCCAAGGCAATCCATATATTGGTTCTCCTTCACAAGGAGGTGGGCGAAAAACTTCTTCTCAAGGGAGAAGTACAAACCCACCAAATCCCTCTCAAGGGACAGGTCCATTACCTACACACGCAATGGTTGGAACCAATCCTCCACCAAATCCCCCTATTCCATACTTGGCATCCCTCAATATTCTCAATTTAACCAAATGCATGAATGATCCCATTTTGCATGATGCCACTTGGCCCAATATGCCTACCAAATTGCCTTTAGATACTCTGAAGTTTGAAGGAAAAACAGGGGAAGATCCTGCCAACCATGTTATGACCTTCCACTTATGGTTCTCTTCAAATAACATCATGGATGATTCCATATTCTTGGGGTTATTTCAAATAACTCTCACTGGTTCATCAACCAAATGGTATGTGGATGAAAAATCAAGGTCCCATGTGACCTTTGAATCATTGGCCAAGTCCTTTTTGTCCTTTTTCCAATTACCAGTTCATCATGAAACTAGTTTAGAAGTTCTCTCTGAGTTCAAACAAACCACTTCTATCCATATTGCCAACCACATCCATGAATGTTGTCGGCGTTGTAGTTTATGTAAAGAAAAAACCACCAACGAACAACGTCTTGATTGGTTTCTTAAATCGCTCATCCCTGTGATTGCAAAGGATGTATCATCCACTTTTCCTCAATAAGAAGAGGAAGCCATCAAGAAATCCCAACAATTTGACCTCATATATGCTCAATCAAGTTACTTGTACACAATATTTCCTGACGCACCCAGACCCCTACCATTTGGCTAGAACAAACCTGAGATGTCCCACGCTACAGATGGGTTGATTGGTTGTATGAAACATATCAACCCTTATGGCCATACATCACCTAATTATGGTGCAAATCAATATCATCAACCACATGGAGGGACGTCTTATTACCCCTCCCACTCACCAACAATCATATCATGTTGTTCCCCCTCAGTCGTTGGGAGTACCCCCACCGATACCCCAGATGTATCCAACCCCTTAATAAAGCATGGGTCCACCCCAAACCCCTATATATAACCCCAACAGTGGTGGAAGTACTTCAACTTCATATACGCCATATGGACCGTCCCCACAAAACCATCCGTATTTTACATTTCTCGGTCCTCCCCAGCCAGTTGCTCCTCCACCAGGACAACCACACGTCGACGTTAATTTTGGTCAGCCCTCTCCCATTCAACGGGTTCATGATTTTGAACAGTTGACTACGAAATATCTATCCCATAAACTGAATTATTCCAAGAAGAAAGGAAAAAATCAAAACAATAACAACCTGGGACCAATAGGAAATAACCCCCAACAAAACTGTCCCGCTGGGGGAAACCAGAATCAAGGAAACCAAAACCCCCAAGGGGGAAAAAATAACAATCAACCACGACAAGGGAAGAACAATAACCTTAGAACTAACTTCCATTGCACTCTATGTGGTGAGTATGGACATTATACTCACCACAGCCCCCAAATTTCCGATTACAAACGAATGAAAGAATCCATGAACACACAACGCCCTCCAGCACCGCCTTCCTCTCAGTAGGCCCCACAACATTATTTGCAACCACCACCTCCGACCATTTTGAAAAACCCTATTCCACACCAAGGTGTGATGAATACTCAACAATATATAATCTCGGCCCCACCACAAATGGGGCAATATTAAAACCCAGGTCCCAATCAACCCGAAAATCCAACTGATCACAATATCCTCCGTACCAGTGAGGAAGAGATTCTTTTGCAAACACGCAACCATCCATACGAACTACCTCCTGACTCTACCCCAACCACCTCAGAAGCATCCCCCTCTACAACCAAACAACCATTGATGATTCCCCGTCCTACCACTGAACCAAACCCTCGTATACCCTGCATGCCTTTATGGTGGAATGTACATAGCACTCATGATAGGGTAACCCATAACTACAGTCTAGTCAATGACTTAACATAATCTCCTACAACCATGTCTGTGTTGGAGGTCCTCCAAACCTGTCCATCACAACAAAAATCCTTGCTTTCTGCCTTGGGGGTAGTCGACCCAGTGGATACTCGACTAATCACCTTTGCTTGAGATAGTGGAGAACCACACCTCCTAGCTCTGGTAGCTTTTTAGATACCAGTTAAAATCTGGAGCATCATAGTTCATTGGTGCATTATCGATGAAGGTGCATCCACATGTATCATGTCCAAAGTAGTATGGCAGAAACTCAACTCCCCTGAGCTAGTACCATCTGCCATCACCTTGAGAGATTATGATGGTCGACCATCATCCTTTGAAGGGCTCTTCCAAAATGTCCCCATAGAACTTGGGGGAAAACCATCCTCATTGACATTGAATTTATTGACGCCCCACTTGATTACAATATCTTTTTCACACATAGCTACATGTATGCTATGAAGGCAACATCCTCTTCTGTGTTTTGTACGATGATGTTCCCACATAAAGAGAAAATCTTCAACATCGACCAACTTACACACTACGAGCCTAATCATTCCACCAACATTGATAACATCCTCCCCCTTGTCCGCACTAGCTCAGATGCTTTTTCAGTCATCGACATTGGTCCTAGAATATTCAAGGACCCATCCTTGTTAGGGACTTATCATGGAGCACCACCTCTCCTAAACCCTTCTATTTCAACACAAGTGTGTGTAGTTTCCTCTAACGGAACAGATATCAGAGAAAATACTCCTCTCATTAAGTCCCCTCTCCACCTCGAAGTTCCACCAATAGAAGAATCACTACCTCAAGAATTCCCTGAAAACACCACTGCACCACTTGTCTTGGATTTTCCACCCCCCCAAGGGAAAATCCCACTTTTGGAAACAATCCCCCAAGCCATGAACCAAATCCATTTTTTCTACCCCCCACCTGATGTCCAAGCATTCTAGATAGTTGTTGCCCTCACCCTTCCCAACATGGTTCTTTCCATCCCTATATGGTATCTCCATCCACCCTTCATGGTTCCTACGCCATCTCTCCCTCCTTAGATAGAGGGATTATTGATGCAGATCCCAGTACCAACTCCTAACACACCACCCCCACCCACATGCAACACAACCACTACCGGGGGCAGTCGAAGGAAGAACGAGCCCATAGCTCCACTCCCTCCCCACGCTAGACCTCCTTGTGCACTATGCAAAAGAGAAGGACACCCCACTAATAAATGTCCTACTCTTTCTGAGTTACACAATCTTATCTAACTCCCTAAAGCAACCCCATTTCTTTCCACTCCACCAAGTACATCCACCGCTACTACAAAGTCCTCAAACACACACAAGAAAGGGTTATGAACCAATTTTATGTGTGCCATATGCTCAGAATATGGCCATTACACTCATCATTTCCGAGCTCTACCTCAATTCCGCAAAACATTAGCCGCAGTACGCCACACATCTCGGCCTGAGCCCTCTCAGACACTCCCTACTAATGCTCACATTATTGACATTCGTTATATTTCATCATCAATCCCCGAGCGAATGGGATATCATCCACAATATCTTGACATTTGGTTTATGTCCAGCGTGCCATCACACCTCGCACATGATATCCCTTCTACATCCTCACCCCTTCACGACAATAACACTTCTCCATTGCCAGTTCTTCCTACCCTCTCCCAGGATCCCTTGGATTCTTGCACTTTTCACTGCGATGAAGATATCTTGGAGGAACTGACTACCCATGATTTCCCTTGGAATGTGTTCCATCATCGAGCACTTTTTATCTCGCAAGAGGTATTTCACCCTCCTGATCAAGCCTCCCTGTGCGCAATCAAAACCAAGGATTTCATTCCTCCAAGGCATGTTGACTGCTTCAAAAACCCTATCCCTACACCCGATGTTTTTGAAGAAGGAAACATGTCCAACATCTCCCCCACAGTCAAAATTGACATTTCCATTAAACCAAGCATCATAGAATAGATCACCATCGACGTGGCATGCTCCCCTGAAGAAATCATTGCTTACAAAGCTCTCTTTAAGGAATACCGAGATATTTTTGCCTGGTCATATACAGATATGCCTGGCCTTGATATTTCTATAGTCGAACATTGAATCGACACATGGTTGAATATCACCCTTCTTCATTAAAAGCAATGCCCCCTACACCCATCCAAAGTCGTGACTATCAAAGCCAAAATTGACGAGTTACGTGCGTACGGGTTCGTTTACCCCATTACGTACACTTCTTGGGTCTCCAACTCCGTCCCCGTTAACAAAAAATAGGGAACTATTCACGTCTACAGATACTTTGGCGACCTCAACCACGCTTGTCCCAAAGAAAACTTCCCAACCACTTTCATCGACCAAATAATCGATGATTATGCTAACCACGAGACACTATCCTTTATGGATGGGTTCTCCGGATACAATCAAATTCAGATCCACCCAATATATCAGTACAAAACTACTTTTACAACCCCTCGGAGTACCTTTTCTTATCGCGTCATGCCCTTTGGACTAAAAAATGCCGGTGGTACTTTCCAACGAGCCATGAACTACGTTTTTCATAATCTTGCTCACATAATTCTTGCTTACTTGGACGACCTCACTGCTCGGTCCAAAAAGCGAACCCAACAATTAGACGACTTATGAATCGTTTTCCAACGATGTCGCCAATATAGTATCCACTTGAACCCTGTTAAGTGTGTATTTTACGTCACTGTCAGGTGCCTCCTTGGGTTCATTGTCTCCCAACACGACATCACTGTGGACCCCCTCAAGGTCCAAGCTATCACAAAAATTCCACCACCTAAGACTTTACGCCAACTGTAGAGCCTACAAGGAAAAGCCAACTTTTTACGTCGCTTTGTCCCAGATTATGCCACTCCCGCACATGGTTTTCTCCACTTACTACGCCATGATATCCCATTTCGATGAGACGAACATGCTCAAACAACTTTTGATGATTTAAAATCCTCCCTATCCAATGCCCCTTTGATTAGTCCCTCCGATTATGATCGCGATTACATCCTCTACTTATTAGCCTCTGTTGTTTCAGTCGCAGGAGTCCTCATCCAGTTAGGGGATGATGGGCGTGAGCATGTGATTTACTACATCAGTAAAAACCTTTCAGGACCACCCTTGAAATATAATCATGATGAAAAAATCATGTTAGCAGTTGTCCTCGCGATCCAAAAATTGCGGGATTACATTCTGCTTCGAACTACCAAGGTCGTAGCAGATTCCAACCCCATGCAGTACTTTCTCAGTCAACGACAGATCAAATGAATTTTTTTCCTGATGGATTGTTCTAAACATCATTAAGTTTCATAAGCAATTTATTCAATAAACTGAGACAATAACTTCATAGCAAAATACTGATTTTCGTAACAACAATTTCAGTAACATAGATTTATCAATGAATAATTATTTCATGGTAGAATGAAATAAATACATAACTTAACAAGTTACCTGGTTCTGATGCTAATTTCTGTTGCCTTGCTGCCTTGCTGTTGCTCTCCTGCTACCTGCTACACAGTCCAATCCTGCCACAAACAAAGAATAACTGCCCAAAACTAATGTCCACCCTGCCAACTAGGAAAACGACCTAGATCCAGGATATCTACGGATATCCTGGCCCTCCGTGCCCAAAACCTACAACAACTCGGTGGCTCAACTGGTCCAAAGTCACAGCCAGAAATCGTGCGCCCTCAATCTGATCACATGTCACAGCCAAAAACTCTCGGCTCACAGAAAAATCATAATCCTCCCAGAATCCCTCCTCCATCCAAAAATCCCCTCCCCTCACGTAAACCTCCCTTTCCCCCTTATCCCCCCTTCACCGCCTCATGCCTTAACTCCTTTACCTACCGTCGTCCCCCTCCATACTCCTTCCATTAATATTCTATCTTCTCGGGATTCATAGTCCCTCCCTAGCTGCATACGCAACCATTTTATATCATATAACAATGATCTCTCAAATCTATTTCTCAGGTCATTAAATGTAATTTTGTAAT